>NDXB01011933.1:153205-227855 GCA_002631895.1 Agapornis roseicollis
AAAAAAGAACCTTTTTTCTTCCTTTTTTTTTTTTTGACCCTGCCTGTTTTATGGCTGCAGAACCAGCAATGTGTGGTTGGAGCTGCTCGGGTTTGATGCAGAGGGCGATGGAACCTTTTATGTAACCCGCTGGCCTGAATAATTAGCACAATATTTTGCTTTCCACTCTTTCTAAGCCTCTGCCTCAGAAAAAGAAACCCCAGCGTTTGCAACCTTTTGACCACAAAATAATACTACTAAGAAAGCCCCCTTCAGAACCCGTGCTGCGGGAGCTGCCGCTAAGGCTGCCCCGGGGAAGGCTGGTAGCTGGAGCTGGCCGCAGGGCTGGGGCTTATTGGTGCTTGGATGGGGAGAGGGACTGGGCATGGACCTCACCTGGAGAAGGGCTTTCATGGGAAGGGTGAGGAAATGGCTCTTTGCTGAGATTAGAGAGATGCTCGGGGGGCCATGGCTGGCTTGGCTGAGATGGTTGCTGCTGACAGCAGGGATAGCTTTCAGTGGTCCAAAGCATAGCGCCATATACAACTATTGCTCTGCAAAGCACCTTATGGTTAGTTCATCTCCTCTGCCCTTCAGTCAAACACTATTTGTTATTATTATTATTAGCCTGGGTATTTAAAATCCATCACCCAAGGTTTGTTACAAGCCAATATCTGCAGTTACAAAGCTGATACAGATGGCTTCTGCACACACTCACACGGCATCAGAGATGGGGACAGATTCCCAAATCCAGCCTCTGGGATCAATTTTCATAATTGAATTAACAACACTGGGGAGGGATTTGTCCCTGTGCTCCAGGGCAGGGCTGATGCTGAGCCCCATCCTGGCAAGATACAATGTCCTTTCCTCCCAGCTCCGAGCTCGCACAGATCCACATAACAGGGAAATGGCAATGCTTCCCTAGCAGACAGCACAAAGGGCGAACAACTCCTCCATCTCCAGTGTTTGGCTGCTATTTCATTCCCAAAACTCCTATAGTCTCTGAAGGAAAAGGCATAGCACAAATCTGCTCTTCACTGGTTTATATTTACTTCTGCTCTAGAATTCTAAATGCTGTGTTATGAATTTTTGCATAGCAAGCAGGGAATCACTGTTTCCAGTCTGAGCCCTTAAGTTCAATCTTTAAACTGAAAGTTATGGGGTTGATCACATTGATGTTTTTATTACATCTTTCTTTTCCTAGAAAATACATTGGTTTGGGCTTTTTTTTCCTTCCAAATTCCTTCAATCCTCTCAGCTTTTAGATGGGTTTAACATTTGCTTTGGGTTTTCAGCAGTTAAGCATGGTCGGCAGGAGGATGCCATCCTTGATGATCTGCTCACACAGGGATAAAACCATCCCCTTTCCTCAAAACCTGAAGATGCCAAAGGCCATTTTAAAACCCCTGCCCCAATTCAATTCCTTTTGCTGCAGTTTTAACCATAAAACCCAAGGGCTATTCTGGTCCAGCAGGAGGAACTCCCCATCGGAGTGATGCGTGCAGGCCTTCTGGTTCAACCCCACAAAGCAACAATCATGACGTTTTGGGCAAGGATTGATCAGGAATGGCTTTGTCATCGCTGATTTTACCTCGGGGCAAGGGAAATGGGCTGGGTGACCTCTGAGGGTCACAACCCATCCTGCAGTTCAGAGTTTTCCATGCCCTCAAGAGGGTGAAGGGTTTTAGCTCTGCAACCTCTCCCTGCATCCTTGCATCCTGGCTACCTGCTGCACAGGGCAGGGAAATGCAATCCCACCTGGCTCGTGATAGCTCTCAAACACAACCTCACTAAGTCTGCAGTGAGAAACCCCCTCTGACGTGAAGACACCTCCTCTCAAACCTTTACACTTATCCTTTTCTGTATGGTGCTGGCACTTTGTTCCCATTTTTACCTTCGAAGCAAAATAAACCCAAGGAAAGCACTTTCTGTTGAGCACTGAAAGGTGGGCTGAGGACAACCAAGGCTCTGGAGGCTACTGAAACCTTCCCACACGTGTGGAGCAGATGTCTGCCCTGCACTGAGGACTTCCTCCCTCGACATCACACGCTCTCTCCTTTCACTTAGTCCCACACATCTTGCCAGGAGACATCTTCCAGAGCAACACAGGGGGATTTTGTGGTGAGCTGCTCTTAGTGTGTCCCACCTGGAACAGGACAGGAAAAGATCAACCTTTACTTAGTGTAACCCAGTGCAATTTCATCAAATCCATGGGACTGCAGCAGTTTGGATGGGAAGACAGTCCAAGCCTAGATTCCATCCTTGCACCCAGGGTCAGACTTTGGTCCTTCTGCCTTACAGCACTAATTAGATAGGGGTGTAAAGGAAGGGTGATGGGGGGCAGGAACTGAATTTGTCACTGATCTCATTCTTGTGAGGCCCCGGCGCAGGATGAGGATGGACAGCAATCCCAATTAGATAACTAATTTAGCTCCTTGAGCAGATCGGAGCCTTTAGCCCTGGAGCCAGGGGCAGCACTTACTGCTCCTGGCTTTGCCATGCTTGGCTGGTTATCGGTTAATTGAGGCTTTTCACCGAGAGGCCTGGGAACGCCAGCTAACCTGGAGGAATGCGTCCTATGCCCTGCAGCCATCCCTGCTGGCTCTGCCTCCCTCCTGCTGCACCCAGCACTGAAAATGAGCTGGAAAACAGCTGGGGGAAAGGCCCCAGGCAGAGGAGCAGGGATCCCAGGGGAGGACCAGGGACTTCAAAAGGCTGCTGTCAGTGGGATGCTCCTTTCCTCCTGCTCGCTGTGCCTGAAACCATCCGGCTGGGCACAGCCAGAAAGCCCTACTCAATTACCCATTTAATAACAGCACTGAACATCTATCTTCCCTCTCCTTTCCCTGCAGTCAATAACGCACAGTTGCTACCCTGTTTTGTGAGGGTTTGCTGAATCCTACTAAAAAAAAGCCTCTTACTTGTCTTGCTATAGCAAAACTTGTACAGAAATGGCTGGTTGCAACTTACTGGAGTTCAGGTACAAAACCCTGTTTCCCATTCCTTTGCCTTCTAAATCACTCAAATGCTAAAAGTGTTTCTTGCTGCAATAGCAGAAACGCATTACACCCTGGGCAGCATCCAGAATAAGAGCATTTTCCTCCTTTACAGCACTAATTGAGAGATTTATAGGAGTACAGAAAAATATTCCATACCTCTCAGGGCTTCCTATAGCATTGCACACCTTGAAGCTCTAGTTCTGAATACACTGAATCATGCCATCACACACTGCAGCATGGGGGTCCTGGTGCAGAAGCAAGGAAAGGGGACAGTTCTCTTCACCCAGAAGAGCTCACCTATGACCAAGTGGGGCTTTGCCTCAAGAAGATCCAACCAATCTTTTTGTACTTGTCCACCAGACATGATGAACACCTCCATTTCCAGCCCCAAGTGTCTCCAAAATCATAGAATCAACTAGGTTGGAAAGCACCTTTAAGATCATCAGGTAATGAGGGTCCCTTGAACATCTCTGTGCATGTGCCATCCTCCTCCACACACAACTGATGTCAAAGAGCATCCTGCTTTCTTTTGGTTTTAAATCAAAATGTCATCCTTGAGCAACGTTACACGTTTAGAGGCAAGCTGAAAAATGCCAACTTCTATGGCAAGACACATGCAGCAGAAGTGCTATTTTTCACAATGGAGGATTGAACCCTCGGAGCTTACACAGATGATGCTCTTTAACCTGCACCTTTGTGAGCCTTGGACCTGGACCTCAGCGTTTGGGACCATTTTTAATAACCATGAAGACCAGGAATAAGTCTTCTTTTTAGGGGGAAAGCCAAAAATCTTTCCACTCCTGCTCACCTGCAGAGCAGGGACTTCCAACCACAACATCGCCTGCTGGGAAGCCCGCAATCCATAACAAGTGCTGGAAATAAGGGTGCTCCTCCCTCCTCTTCACTGTGAATCCCTGTGTGTCTAACAGCTTCTAGCAGGTACCTTGTAATGATGGAGTCTCACATAAAACCCCTCTACTCCACAGGCTCACAGTGTAATTTGTTAGCCCCAGTGTTGTTTTTTCACCAGTGTAACTGGATTTCATCCTTACACAGCACTGCCCAGTTAGAAGTGGGTTGCAAAAATACCTGCTTTTGCCAAGATATCCTAAACACCATTTTTATAGGTAGAATATGCAATCCAGACCCTCAGCTGGTGGAATTTGGCATCGCTCCACCAAGACCTAGTGCAGGGACACTGATTTAAACCAGCGCGGGAGCCAGCCCATGGATTTTCTCAGCCTGTTTGGGTTATCTCAACCTTACTCCAACGTAATGCTTGGGTTTATTTCAACCCTACTGTAGGCACAGAGCTGGTTTGGAGCACTGACAGTGATTAATCTACCTCTCCATAGGATGCTATCACCATTTCAGGGACTCTGAGGGTACTTCTGATTCCTATTCACAAAGGTACAACCCAAAACCGCTAGAACCAGAAATCCCTGCCTTCTTCTGCATCTTTCCTAAGCTTGCTGCTCTCTCTCCCTTGCAGGCAACAGGGAAAAGGATGAAGATGGGTAAGAATCAGCTTTCCTCTTTATGGAGAGGCTTTAGAGTATTTCAGGAAGTCGTGATCTCAGTAAAACCCAGAGCTCACGGAACTGATGGACAGCCCCAGAAACAGGCAGGGAGGTGCCAGAGTCAGAATCTGAGACAGAATAAGGCCTTCAATTACTGCAGTGATATAATGAATTAATTTATGCCTGTAGCCAGACAGCAGCGACAGCAATATTGACTGACTTCACTGCAATCTACACTGCTGACTAATGCTCATATCAACACCTCCAGCAACCAACCAGCCACCAGCCCCTTTGCTGGCTGAGATTTAGCTTGATTTCTCCAGAGAGAACCTTTCCAGATCATTTGAACTAATTGAGGTAATGGAGAAATTGTTCTCATGCCAAAACACTTTCTCTTTTTTCCCTCCCCCTCTTCTTTTGGTAAGATGATAATATTTAGAAAGCTTCTGGCTACTACTTAAAGGAGCAGGGCAGTGTCTTTAGGAGCAGTTCGGAGCCTTCATGCTACGCTTCATCCTCCTCGGGGTGCTGGGAGGCAAACTGCACCCCAACATCTGCCAAAGCAACTGGGAGCAGCCCTGGAGCAGGAGCACGTTGTGCACTAATTGCAGTGATTATCAGCAACCAGCATTTACAGCCTCTCTGGACACAGGGGCAAAGGCAGCAGCAATGTGGTTTCGATCAGGGCTGTTGGAGGGGGGTCCTGCTGCCCTTTGCCTCCCACCTTGTGCAGCTCTGCTTGAGATGGGGCTGAGCCCTCCCCATGGGTGCTCACACTGCCTGGGCCAAGGGATGCTCTTGAGGTGCATCTTTAGACACCTGAGCACCATTGAATTCCTATCCTTAATCAATGCCTCAGTTTACGAGGCTGGTTCCCCTTAGACTCAGCTGCTTTCTCAACTCAGTGGCTCTATGTCCTGGGGTATCACACATAACCAGGGCATCTGAAGTTCCCCATCTTTGCAAGCTGTTGTGCAGCTCAACACATCAAGAATAGGTTTTTCTGGGACACCACACTGAATGGAAGCTTAAAGATCCATCTGTGACTACGACTGCTGCTGCACAAAACCTTCCCAGGTAGATCCTACACAAGTTTGGGATCGCTGTAGGACAGTGCTTTGGGAAAACATGTTGCCTCTTGCAAGTTGGGTAACACAGGAATCATTGCCAGGGAATCTGGATTGATCAAGGTTAACAGATTGCTCTCAGCAGCAACATCAGCCCTCAGAGAAACACTCCATAAGGAAGACTCCTGCGTGCCCAGACTGCTCAGACACAGGTGAAGAGATGAGGGAAACACAGAAAAAACAGGGAAAGAACAATGGTGGGACAGAAAACTTCCCTCGGAGCAGATTGCCAGGTCCAGCCAGGCAGCAGCATGAAGCTCTTCTTAGGAAATACAGCTGGGAGCTCAAAGGAGGGAAAACCTTTCCCTGCCTCTAATGGAATTCAGCCTGAAACATCCAGGAGGGATACTGGGATGAAAACCAAAACTGATGATGAGATCTATCCTGATCTGTCCTTGAAGCCCTTCAATCTTGTGGAGTCAGAGGACAGACAAGCAGTGCTGCATGGACCAGTCCAGGTTTCCACTCTTTGCTATAGCCCAGATATCAAAATGCTCATTTTCACATTTCATAACTGTTTCTTAAAGCACATTTTTGATTTGTATCCAAAGATGCAGCAACAACAAAGACGAAGCCGCTGCCTGCCTGTGTCTGTATGTACATGGAGGGTTGAGAGAGTGATTAATGCCCGTTTCTGCTGCACCAGCATCCCCCAGCCCATGTTCTCCTATAACCTGCCTGCTCACCAGGTGCTTATAGACATTGCGCTGGCTGCAATGGACAACACTGGGAGAGGAGAGAGAATGAATCAGCTGAATGCCATCAGTTCTGCTCTTGTGCTCCCAGTGAATGTTAATTACACAGGCCTGCTACAGCCAGGATTAAGCATACCAGAGTGGCTAGAGGCCTCTAGTGTCCAGAAGCTACAAGAACCAGGCCAGCACCTGCAGAGAGGCAGAGATATTCCTGTTCTAGAGCTGTGATTAAATAACCAGGACAAGCAGGATGGGGTGGGGGGGACTGAGAGAGGCAGTGATACCAACAGGAGCCTGATTCAGACTCATTGCTTTGCTTTGGTAGATGGCTTACCCAGGAGAAAATCACCACTGAGAGGTGCTTTCTCAGTACTTACACACGAAATACATCATTCATACACACAACACTATAACCCAATGACACACTGAGGCCAACGTGAGCCAGCTAGGCTCCATTCCTGCATGGGTGATCTCTACAGCTCATCAAATCAAGCAATGACCAAAAGCAACTGCAACCAGAGCAGCATTCGCAGGCACAGCGTATGCAAAACCCACTGAAAGAGCACATGGTTGGTGATATCCACTAACACATGAAGCAAGAGAAATCCTTCCTTTGGTCGTAAAGGAGTCCCCAAACATAGATCTTCCCAAATGCAGGCCTTTGCCATGAAGGAGAACTGGATGCCCACTGTTGGAGAGAGCAGCGCTGAGGGCAGAACCATCCCAGGACAAACGCTTCCATGTGGGGAATGGGGAGGAACTGGGAAACAAGACTTTTTTGGCTCTCCATACAAATACCCTGGCTGTCAAAGGTTCCTCATCCAGGAGATGGGGGCCGACGAGATTCCCTCTTCTCCCACCTGCCCATCCCAACACGGTCGCACATGGAAATGCAAATCATCAGGGGCCGCTTTCTAAGGAGCAGAAAAAGCTCCTGCTCTGCCAGTAAGTCACAATAACGTGAGTTTAAAAGAGAAGCTGGGGGAGGGGGCTCTAACAACTTCTTGTTTTCCACAAGTCCTTCAATTAGCAAACATCCCATAAGGAGCGAGGGAGAGGGAGAAAGAAAAGAGATTTCATGCACTGACACAGCCCCAGTCAGTGGCAAACGCTCCCAGCCCCTGCATGGAAAACACTTTCATCTCCCCTCGCTGGCTCTTGGCATTACATCACGCCAAGTGCATCCTGGGCAATATTGTTATGTTAATCAAGCAGCCCATGGGACTGGATTCTCCAGAGACATTCCCACCAGGTCCTGGCACTCCAGCTTATTCAAGCCGGGCTGAATTGCCCCCGGAGAATAAAAGATGGAGCCTTAATTAACTACTGCTCTCAGTTCCCAATCCCGCTCGATTGTGTTGTGCTGGCGGTTGGGGTTGCTAAAGAGGCAGTGCCAGGATGCGATGCTGGGGCTGCTGGACCACAGCAAAGCTCAGCGCAGCCTCTCCTTGGTTGATTTATTGCTATTATGGTGCCGCGGGTGTTGCTTTTCCATGCCAGTGGCTTGCAATGCTTGAATAAGTCATGGAAAAATTCAGGCCCCTTGTGCCAGTTTTATTCCCCCTTCCTTGTTTTCACTATTAGGTGCCTGTCTTTTCCGGTTTGGGTCTCTTGAAGAGCTTTTATGACTCTGGACAAAAAAAGAGCCAGCTTTTACATCTAACAGCATCTTCAATAGGTTTTTCTAGCTGCCCATACCACTGGTGTCAGAGAAAAGCTGCATGCTTTAAGGCAGAACAGCAGAGAAGTAGCATCTGGCCTTCCCTGACCCTCTCTTTGAAAGGGAAAAGCAAGTGGGAGCCTGGCATACAACAAAGACAAGGACTACACAGCACTCCTGAGGTCTGGGAGGGAGCCACACGCTTCCAAGAGAGCAAATCCCGGGAAGATGAGCATAGGGAAAGCAGCCTGGGCTGAGACCCACTGGGCAAAGTCCTTTCCAGCATCCCAGGGAAGCAGTTGTGATTGTGCAGGGTCCTCCTGGAAACAGCCCTGGAGAGCGGATGGAGCTCAGGCTCTGTGCATCTCCTCAATGGAGGGGAAGCAGGTGATGAGATTTGGGGCCACTCAGGCAGGCGAGGATTTAGCACTAGGGAGCAAGGCAAGGTACAAACAGGAGCATCACTTCCAAGGAATCACAACAAGGCAGACTTCTAACATACAGCACTGTAGCTTCACTCCTGTTTGCTGTGTTCCCGAGCAGCTCCGACTTTTTCCATGCAACAGATTCCATCCAGGAGCTGAGGGGAAGTCCTCAGCCACAGCCTGTCCCTGCTGGACACAAGGGAATCTCATTTGACAGAAGAAACTGAGCTGCTTGCAGAGAGGTCTCTGCTCACACCATGAGCCCAGCAGCCTGCAAAGAGGGTTTCATTACTGCAGAGCTGTGCAGCAATCACAGCAGCTGCTGCTTCAGAGCTGCTCAGCATCTTGCATCTGCCCACAAACACGGGGCTGTACCCTCGGTTCAGAGGCTGCAGCTGAGGAAGGAGATAGCAGATATTGGCTGTGTGGGAGGGGAGGGAGTTCACAGCGGGGTGAGGGTGTGGGGATTGGAAGTTGTCACATCCTGGGGGATGAAGCTCTCACATCTGCACAGCTGGGGCCCTGCCCCTCCACTTAATTGGCAATTAATGCTGGAAGGGCACTTAATGTGCTGTATATCAGCTTATCTCAAATGGCAGATCAAGGAGGAGACCACTTTAACCATGGAGCTGGTTTATCTCTTAGGGAGAAGCAGAGTATTTCTTTCTCTGTCCCCTACCCCTATGATTTATACTGACCTGACATTTGCTTTTACACCAGTAAACCAGGTTCTGACAAGAATCTCATTAAATACTGCAATAAATCAGTTCCTTCGACAAACATCTTTTTACTGCCTTTTGAAATGACAGAGGTATACCTGTTCTGGGACTTACGACACGCATCTACACACACAGATGCACATACACTTAGGCAAATACACACACTTCAAAGCAAGAAACCCTTCCACTTAACATCCTGAGAGGCTTTCCAGGGATGAAATACTAGCCACCCTCAGCAGCAGGGGGAAAACACAAGTTAAGAGTTACAGACAAGGGAGAAGAGAGGCACTCAACATGAAATGAGATGGGTCACCTGCCAGAGGGATCCAGGGATCTCTTCCAGACCACAGAAGCTCTGGAGGCAGTGGGGCTATCACACCCACTGTGCTCAGATAGTGTGAAAGCTGGGACAGGGCAGGAGCCAGATGGTATATGGATATGTGTATTTATAAGAAAAGCTAGAATTCAACCTTTTGGAGATTACATTCCATAAGTACACAGACGTTAAAATGAGAAAGAAAAGCCAGTTAAAGTTGGTCAAAGCACAAAATTAAAAGAAAATAAATAGTTTAGAAGCAGCAGCTACAGCCCTCACAGGAGAATAGCTCCATTTTCTAATCCTTGCAGATGCTATCTCAAAGCCTGAGCATGAAAGAGCCTGATTAAGGAGAAATTATTATTATGGGTAAAAAGAATAGAGACACACAAAAAACTCCTCACCACTTACCAGGTGTGCCTGATACCAAGGACTTCTAGTTCATGGAGATACATGGCAGGTCTTTGAAGCAGGCTGCCCATAGCCCTGGTCCCTCAGGAACACAGCAACTCAACACTTCTCTCCAACAGCCTCTATGACCCCCTAGCTGTGATGCAAGACTTTACTTATCCATGCTAGCAATCCCTGCAAGGCACTGGCTCACCTGGATTTAGGTATCAAGTAAATAACTGCCACCTTTATCCCCTTGAGGAGAAAGTGCTACAACATTAACTTTACCTGTGAAATTAAGCAGTTCAGTTGGAACAAACATTTTCTTGGGTTCCTGATCCTGGTAAGGAAAGCTCTAATCCCACTCTCAGTTGTGAACTGAGCCTTTAGCCTGAGATCAGCTTTTGGCTGATGGTTTCCCTTTACAAAAGCTGTTGGATAGTGAAAGACAATTAATTCTGTTCATGATCAAGCCTGAAAGTCTTGGAGGATGAAGGCTCTCCATCTAGAACACCAGCAAAGACAACAGGCACAAGAAACCTTCCCGCGGGACCTAAGACATGGATGGATCATGTCCTGTATCTCTTCCCTTGGCGGTCACAGGATGCCTCCTGACTCAATGAAAAGGTCATTTCCCCATTGCGCCATCACAACGTGGTCTAAAAATAAACTCTGGCCTTAAAAAAATATCTCCATTGGCCTTAAAAAGAGAGAAAGGGGAGAAAGAGGGGGAAAAAAATCAGAGAGAGGGAGAGAGGCAAGAAAAGAAAAGCCCTAAATTGTGCTGCTCCTGTTGCCAACATCCACAATCCCTCTTCCAAATAACCTCTCATTTACATGCATGTTTATTTGGTTTTCATGGCTGTCTGGAAGACAGAACTTTCCCCCCCCCCTTCTTGTCTAAGACAAAGATGTGGAGAGGTAAAGAAATGGAACCTCTATTACTCAAACACATCCCCAGGACCAACCAACCACAGCTGGTTCCCTGACTGACCAGCCAACTCGTGTGTGCTGGGGGTTTATGTGCAGGGAAGGGGCTTTAAGAATGAGCTGGTGAGAAACAAAACAAAGAGGGATAATGCACAAGAAAGAGCCCTTCCAGCTCCCTCCTGACATCCACAGCAATGCTCCTGCCCTTGCTCTGTGGAAGGGGATATTGCCCCTGAAAAGCTCAGCATTGGTTTCATTAGATTTCCTTGAATGCATTGTTTTATTTGCCTTTATTAATTACACTGCAAGCCTGCTAAATATGCCCAGGAGTCATTGGAGCTAGGACCATACATTAACATAGGCGCTGGAAGCGTTCTAAAGACACACACGAAACTCATGCTGCTTGGTAGAAAAGGCTTCAGACGATATTTAGAAGGACAAACTGTGTCCTTTGGGGATCCAGAAAGTCTAAAGCACACACTATCCTTTACTTTGGAGACCAACAAAATCTGCACTGGAGTGTAAAATGGAGTAGGTGTAATTAAATATTGAATAGCCTATTGATGTTCTTTCCTGGTATTTAAATCACACCCCATGTGGCTCTCATTATCCAAACACTCACACACATGCTTACCTTTGACCATGCAAATACACCGAGGTGGAAGGAAGAGAAGTATGTCCATGCAGAGGCAAGGCTACAGTGCCATGTTTAGGGGATCAGATGATCTCTGACTTGCTGCACCCTATTTCCTTCTCCTGGAAGGAGGTGCTGATCTGTGTGGTCCAGGAGATGATCTCCCAAAGCTTTTTAGTACCTATTTTCATCAGAGGTGGAAGTGGGGCAGTATGCTCTGCAAAGCCTTAGGGATTCTTCAGAGAGTACCTCCCATGAGGAACTACTGGGAAGGGAGAGTGGAACAATGTGTTTCTACCCATAGTAGTTATTCTTAAGCTTCCATAATTCTTCTTTTGGACCCCATGATGGACTGAAACCAAAAAGTGCAGTCAGAGCCTACCACTGCAATCCTGGGGTATCAAATCTGGGCCTTGATTTATCCTTTAACACTGGTCTAGACATAAAGAGGGCAGACTTGATTACTTTGGGATGCCAAATCCATAAGCAATTTCTGGACTTTTCAGGAAACCCCTTCATTTAATGTCTTTAAGCTCCACCTGGCTGTGGCAGCGCAGGGAGTCAAGAAGTGTTTTGGTTCTCTCTCCCTACCTCCTTAAGGATTTTCTATGTAAAAGTTTATTTTCCTTTGGATGGCTAAAACTTTCATAATTTCCCTGATGTGGGTGAAGCTCTACTAATAGAAAACCACTTCTATTCCTACAGCTTATTCCTGTATGAGAAAAGGGAATGAGCTTAGGTGGTATAAGGCACCCTTATGCTGTCCACGCTACAGGATATGCCGCTAGAACTGTATGGGTAAAATATCACAGCCTTAGCCAACATAATTACACCAGTACAAAAGATACTGTGTGTAGAACAGAGCTACATGTGCCACTTCCTAATACTTTCATATGCCCCTTTTGGCCACTGTTGTACCCGAATTAAAACACTTCATTCAGGCAGATCCTTGTCAGATCCCAAGCAGCAGGGAAAAATCTGGCCAATTTACTTGGAGCAACAGACACTTCTGACATGGAAAGGCAGAGCCAGGGCAGTCCCTTCATTGTCCCTCTCATCTTCCTCATTGATGAGTTTATAGCCTAGGATTCTGCTCAAGAGAAAGGCTGAAAATAGAAAGGGAGGTGTCACAGGGCAAGAAACCCAACCCACCCTGAACTCTGCATCACTTTCTGTTGTTTCTGGGGCTAGTTCTTCCCTGCATGACACACTGCATGTTAACCACCATGGCAGCCATGGAAAAGAGAGTTTCTCTTTAAATAGACATTCGAGAGCCACTGCAGTGGTGGAAAGGCCTTGAAAGATGGGAAAAGAAGGACCTCCCTGCTCTGCTCTTCCATGGGAGGCACATTCAGAATGGCTGGCACTGCTGAAGGGCTTTGTCTTTTGGGGGAGCATAAATCCCTGCAAACTCAGGAACGAAGGGGTTCCATCAGATGTACAGAATTTCTTGGGATGTATCTCCCTATGCCTTAGTTCAGCCTCTTTAAAATGGAGGCAGTAGTGAGGTGAAAGGCTTGGATTTTGGCCAAACAGAATACACTGAACTCATCTAATCACGGAAGTTCAGTAGCCTTAGGCCCCTACAGTGCTTGGATGAAAGGCCAGGCCAAGCCAAGGGGTCATGGTGGAACATTAAACCAAATAAATCAAACCAGCTGGGAGACTCCATTTGATCCAATGTCGCTTCTGAGCTAACGGATGAGGAGGAAAAGGGAAGGAGGAGTTAATTCACCTGGTCTCTGGAATGACGGCTGCTCACCCACCTGAGCTGGACAGCGAGTTTGCAGATTGACTGCTCCGGTCAGTTGGTCCCAGCATGGGAAGAAGGCTGGAAAAAACCCTACTGGGTCCCAAGAGATGGAAAAGGGGAGTTTAGGGAAGGGTGGTGTAGTGTGGGCATAACTGTGGTGAGACCCAGAACGGCCCCTCTGATTTCCATTGCTTCTGCCTCCCTGCCTCCTGCATCTCTACCCGCTTTCTGCTGCTGTACCTCTTTAAAGCCGAGAAAAATAAAGGATAGCACATGACTGCCTCTCCACAAGAGTGTCCCTAAGCTTGCACAGGGAACAGGGGCAGTGCTTAAGCTTTCAGATGCGTATGAAGGAGGGAAAAATGAACTTCTACGTTAGTTAGCGTGTACCTTAAAAATGATGTCAGGCCCACCAGGAACAAGTCCATGTGGAGACAGAGACACAGAAAAGTAACCCATGATTCGAGCTAAGTTATTCATGTGTCAGATTTGCAAATTCTTCCAATTTCTATATTAAGCACCTAAGTGTTTGCTCACACATAGGAGCCGAATAAAACATAAACGCAGCATTTACCTTGCCTACTACTGCGAGGAGCTTGAAGACAGAGTAATTAGACCTGGATTCCCCAAGTGTGGAATTAACAGCATGTTTGGGTTAAACTCTTATGACAAATCATAGCCAGGAATTGTCTGAGCTTCCCTCTGCCCCCACAGTGTAACCGGCCTTGGAGTTTAAGCCTATTTCGGTCTCCAGTTCTGTTATTCTATCACTTATTATTATTAGAAGTTTTTCTCATATCCCGATTGGTAGAAAATGTCATCATCGATTGCCAAGAACAACCTAATATTGTTTAAAAACATTATTGCTGGGGCTGACCCAGGGCATGTCGTGCTGTGAGTGGAGTAAACTTGGAATCACAAACTCCTTTCAGCTTATGGAAGCAACAAGGGCCGATGTGTTTCATGTGCTTTCTGAGGGCAAGATGGAGAAGGATGTTACACCCGCTTCACACCCGCACTTCCTGTCAGCCAAAGCAGCAGTGTCCTGCAATGGCTGGGAATGCAGATGTCCATCATTCCCTAGGCGAGAAGGGAGAAAGAGGATGTACGAACCTGAGGGTGATGGAGGTAACCACACTTCCGTTTCGTCTCATGTGTCACTGTCTCCATCCCGAGTGGTTCTTGCAGAGGGCTGGCAAACTCCTTTTCAAAGAAAACAAAAGCATCTCAGAACATTTGGGTAAAACTGGAACCACATCTTTAGGGGTTTTGAGAAGCGCTATTAGAAAGAGTTTTGCCATTTTATTTCCCCCTCATCTCCAGTTACTTCCTGCCTTTTGCACAGCTCTGGATTAGCCTGGTGCTTTTTAGGACAGGAAACAGCACAACTGTTACTGCTGCTTAACTTCAGCAAGGCTTGCAGCTGCTTCTGACAGAGCATCCAAGGCTTGGTGCTAACCCTACGAATTCCACCTCTCCCTGGTGATTCCTCATTGTGACCAAAGGTGACACAGGATGGAATAAAAGTGCTGGAAGTATTTGTGTGTTACATGCCTGACTGCATGGAGACATGCAGTAGCTTGCCCAAGTACCCAGTAAATCAGTGGCAGAGCCAGAAGACTTAAGAATAAGCCTTGTATTTAAGCCAAAATACCCTCCCCTCCTCTACAGCCAATTCAAGAGGGTAGCAAGATGTTAAAACCATTGGGGGGGGGGAAGAGGGATACACTCCCATTTGTGCTTGGGCTAAAGATGAAGTTGCTGTCTCCAAAACCCTGCCTTTTGACCCTCTAGAGAGGCTGGTCTCCATCCATGGCTGCTGAGTGAGCCCAACACAACCCTCTTTGCTCCTTAGTTCGGACAAGAGCAGCTCTCTCCTCTCCCCTGCCCCATTATAGCTATTGAAAATGTTATGCATAAACAAATGACTGAGACAATTTATTTCACCATTTCCAGTAACCCTCCCCTCCTTTTTTTTTCCTCCTTCTTCATATCTGTGGCCCAGCTATAAAGAATCCAACAATCATTTGGAAAGTTGAAGATCTGTGATTCATCCAGGACTATTTCACAGCAGATGAATGTGCTGTTGCAGTGAGAAGACATAAATAATTAGGTGCCTGTTGATTTATTTGTTGCCATTAGTATTTGTTCACAATTCAGGCTTTTTTTTATTTGAGTGCCTGAATTGCTCATAACTAACTCTGGATTTGTTACAATAATCAACTTTAATAGATGGCTGATGGAAGAACATCTCCAGATCGCATGGGACCTGTACCATTTGATCATTCGCTGCTTTATTCTCAGTGTGTGATGATGATTCATAGAGCACTAGTCCTACTCCTGGGTTAGATAGTTAATGCTTCTTGGAACAAAATGTTGTTGTTACTGCTTTCATATGGCTTTGAAATGTGTTTATGGCCCTCACAAAAAAAAGGGCAAAAATTCTTAGTGCAATAAGGAAATAACAACTATGAGGGGGAAGAAAAGGAGAATAAAGACAAGTGTGGGTCACCTCACCTTGATTTTGCCATTGCCCCCTTTCCCTGATTTAGTTGCCTTTTGGGTTCAACCTTTTCCATTAAGCAGTTCATTAGATAGCCAAACTCCCCTTGCACAGTGCTTTTCCCCACTCCGCTGCTGCGTGACTGTTTGCATTGTACAAATGGCAAACCTCAGTGGTAAGCAGTGATTCATGGAGGTGGGCACAACACAAATCTGACCTTGCCATTTGAATAATCCTATAATTTAGGGTGCCAGAATATTTTCATCATTAAAACAATAACTTGCAACAGGCGACTCTGGTGTTAGTCACCATATTCACTGCTCTCTTCATTAGTTTGGTCACGTAAGTTGTGTTGTAAGCAACCACATTTCACACCTGGTTTGCCATCTAAAACTTGGTTTAACTCTTATGAAGTTTTACATAACATACGTCAGGATACAACGATTTTGGAGCTGGTGATTTGGCATCATTTAAGAAAAGATGCCTGACCAAGACAACACTAACACCTACAAATAAATGACGGACAGCAACAGCTACAGCAAATCATTTGTGATCCGAGATGTTGGTGAGACAGGAAAGAACAAAGAAGAGAATCAGGCCAAGGCTGGGAATTACAAAATATATACTTCATAGAAAGAGCAGTTTGGGGAAACAGGATAATATCCCCCAGGGTATGCACAAGAATTCAGCAGTGCAGAGATCCAGCAAGGAGTGATTCCATGGAGCATTACAGCATCGCTCTGGGAAGTGCCGAGCTCAGGCAGGATGGCTGTCCCCAGGACAATGGCCCATAGGACCTTTTCCTACTCTACTCTTTACGATTCCATTAAATGAGGTTGCCAGTGCCAGCCTGCAGCGATTTGTTCAAGATCTTGCCATTTCCAAACTGAAATGCCTATCCAAAAAGGAACAAAGCTGTATGGGCATCTAGTTGATAAACAGGAATTCCCTGCATTTGTTGCTTTCCTGAAAAAGCCTGAGATTTAGTAGCACTGCGGTAGGCCACTCGTGCAGCTTCCCATCTTCAGGGACTCGCTGCCAAAGCTGCCACTGGAGAAGACGTGTTTAACTGTCTGAAACTGAGGATACAGCCACATCACTCTTCAAATTCCCCCTGCCAACTGTTCCATGGTCAAACGATGCTATGGAAAAAGAGCCCTTTGCCAGCCCTAGAGGGAAACTTTAATGCTTCTTGCCAGGTGGATGGAAAGAGAATCATGCAGCCCACATGAACATTATATTTCTGATAGTGATAAAATGAATTCTCATACTAGGCTTTTTGCATCAAAATTCCATGGCCAAGTTGTCCCCCTTGATGACGAACATGCCAGCTGGATTCTTGTTGCCCAAACCAGTGCATTGAACTCAAACAGAGTAATTTTATGTTGTGCTCTTCATAGCAGCAGAAAGAGGGAGATCAGTGGGGAAAGCTCCTGCCTAAATCAAATATAGTTAAGTTAGAAGACAAATTGTAAAGCAAACTGGAAGAAAATGGGAAGACCTGCATTGTGTGGATGGAACTGCGTGGAAGAGAGCTGCACAAAGCAGAGGATGAAGGTGGCATTGTTTTGTGTTCAGGGTCTGATCTCAGCTGGAAGGGAACTAATCCCGAGTTACTCATCAGCTTCAGAAGGTTTCAGGCTGTGAACAGACTCAGTCATAAATGCTTGGTGGATTAAACAAAAGCTGGAATTGAAGACGAAAGCCCACTAGTTGCTTAGATGCTACTCTGATTACTGATGAATGATGGTTCCCTCAGACTGCAGTCTCTGAAGAGCTGTTTTTAATGAGTTTGGTTGTACATTTAGATTATTCCAGGTTATTTCTTGCACTCAGTGCATCAGCCCTGGTAAGAGGGCTAATATTCTATCATATCCTCAATTTAGACTGCTGTGTGACAAATGCTGGACCATACATATGCTTAATCTTTTCCAGTGTCTGGAAAAAGCTTGACTTGCCTTATGTTCCACACAGTAACCTTAGTGTATGGGGCTTGTTTTGCTCTAATGATGGACTGAGTGAAACTAAAACTCCCCAGCTACATGCTGTTCCTTTAGCAAAGGGCCTGGGGTTGATCGCATCCATGTTCAAGGATATACAAGACCTTGCTTGGGATAACTGCAGAGATCTCTGGTTTTCAGGCATGCCTAAGCTAGGGAAGGAGGGAGATCCCAATGCTGTAAGTGAAACAAAGCTGGCTTTCCTTAATGTTGTCAATGTCTTGTCTCTGCCTCTGCAAGGAGAATAATTCCCATGATTTACAGTGCCCGTCCCTGTTTGAATGATGATTAAACTGCCTGGGCAGGCAGCTCGAGCCCTACTCAAGCCCTACAAATGGCACCAGCTGATCCGTACTCTGTCTGGAGTCCCTCTGAGCAGGCAAAGCAGGCAGATGTCTTCACAACCCCTGGCCTTGCACCAAACATGAACAATAGAAACTGGGCATTTCTCATAGGAAAACCTCTCTGAAGCCATGGTCGTGTCCTGGCAAGCCAAAAATGCAACACAACAGAAGCCCCAAACAGGTTCCTTGAAGCTAAAGGAAACAGGGGCAGGTAACAGCATGGGGCTACTTCCCTCAGTGCAAATTGATAATGAAACAGAATAATGCTGCTGTCTCCCATCAGGCTGATTTGATTTCTGCTAATGCAGAGAAGAGCTTTCTTTGGACAAATACACTGGTGAATACTATAGAGCACTGCATGCAGGTCTCCATCCATGAAACAGAATAATGCTGCTGTCTCCCATCAGGCTGATTTGATTTCTGCTAATGCAGAGAAGAGCTTTCTTTGGACAAATACACTGGTGAATACTATAGAGCACTGCATGCAGGTCTCCATCCATGGCAGGGAAAGGAAATCATCCCACATGATCCCAAGCTCTGGCTTTATTTTGCATTTAGTTATTGCATAGCAAATATCAGAGATGGCTGTTTATTGAGTAGGTTCAAGACTAAAGGAATCCAAAGTACCTGCATTAAATAGCTTCTAATCAGTACTGTCCTTCTCAGAAACTCACCTCAATGCAGTTAAGAAGCAAAGACATGGCTAAAAATGTCTGCAAGCATTTCAACACTTCTCAAGCAACTAATGCCATTAAACTCAGCAGAATACATGGGTAAAATTCAATCTCTGTCCTAAGGAAATTGAAGCCAGTATTTAAACAGGCCAAAACACTTATCAGAGAGATTCTGGAGAAGATAAAAGCAGAAATATCTCCTATCAGTACTTTAATCCATTGCTTCCAGAGTGCTACTGTGCACTCTTGACCTGGGAAAGGAATGAATCCTGAAGGGGAATAGCAATCATTGCAGGGAAATTGGAGTTCACAACTGGATGGTGCTGATTTTGCTTAATCTCATTCAACTCACTTAGAAAGTACTAAAATACTAACAATAACACTTATTTCATAAAGCAGCTTGGCAGCTCCCAAGCCGACAGCCCCTGTGGCTCCAGGACCAGCACAAGAAAAAGCTATGGATCGGATAAGGGGATTAATCCCATTTGAAACTCCTGGGGGAGCTCAAGAAATGGCTGAATTTTCCCCATGGCCCTGGTGGGATTCCCTTGTACCCAAAAAGCTGACAATGAATGTGAATGCTGAAGAGCAGGACTGCGGGAGAGTGGGAGAGTTTGCCTATTGCAGACTCTCCATCATAGACAAGGCACTTGAAGTGAAGAATTAAACAGCTTGTGTGATCCAGGAAACTCATCTCCTGTGCTGCTCTAAGAAAAACACTGCTCCTTGGAATAGCCCTTATCTCTTGCTCATTTAGAGGGTAGTTTTTTTAGGATGGAGAGTGGGTATTTCCATAATGTAGCTTTCCATACTGAAGGAACTTGGAACAGAACAAAGCCAAGGCATCAGCAGCTAATGATTCTCCTAATTTTTGCTGATGTTGAATGCTAGAAAAACAAGACCATTTCCTCTCCCATTTTTCACTCCCAGCCTGAGGTTGCCCATTCACTGGCAGCCCACAGTTGGGGGCTATGAGTGAAAAGCTGTAGGCTGAGTGCTAATTCTCCTGCTAGTCAATGCCTCCCACACCAGAGGATACACAGCCTGTTTGACCATCCTGCTCATCACCCAGCTGCAAGGAGGGGATCACGCACCTGCATGGAGCAGCCCCAGCCACAGTCCAGCCCTGCAGGCATAATGGCTCTTGGCTGCTGCTTCCTCAGATGAGAGCGATGCCTCCAGCTTTTCCAGCTTTCACTCCGTCTCTATCCAGCTGCTCCTGTCTAGCTGCAGATAAGCACTTAATAGGGAGAGGAAACAAAACGGTGATGGAGCTGTCCTGGAATGAAGGCAGAAGACAGTTGTTTAACAAAGAGCTTTCTGAAACACAACAGCTTAAGGGATCTGCCCATCCCTATCTTCCCCACTGCCCTAACTAGGAAGCGATCTGATTACAGGGTGGCTGGCTGGCTGCGCTCCCTCCAGCTGACCACAAAGCAGCTGCCAGAGGAAAAGGGCTTTAAACAACTCCTGTTGTCAGGCCACAAACAAGATGTTTGTTACGGAGGACGTAAACCTCAAACCCAATGAATTAAACAGCAACGGCGATGCTCCTGCCACACCGCTCAATGCATTCCCCTTTGCTCACCGTGAGCAATGGGGCACGGAAAGGCATGCGAAACACTGGTTTCCAACTCAGCAGCAGTGTCAGCACAGTGCAGCAACTGAACAGTGCTCTTAAGGATATTAAAGCTATGCTGATCACCAACCAATAGCTCTTCAGCTGCTAATTCATTTCCTCTTTGTCCTGCAACTCGAAAACCTGTGGTGTTCAGACATCTCCACCCTTGATCCTCAGTCCCTCCATGAAAATCCCCCCTTAAAGCTATTTCATCCTCACCAGCCAGATCTGCTTTATGCAGCATTTACTCAGATAATATATTTGATTTATAGACACACAAAAATCATATAAAAGAAGCCTACCTGGGGCAGCTCTTGAAAGACTTTTGACAAGTGCAGCACAAGCAGCGATGATGGTTATTCCTGCACAGACAGATCTTAATAAAAACATCAAACTCTACCTGTCAATACACCCAGTAATTTTTATTCTTGCTTTAACGTCCCTTCTGGGGTAATACCTCTCTATTTTAAAGCTGGTCTTCGTTAAGGTAAAGTTAGCACTAAAAGTCAGATCCAAAGGAAATGAAAAGCAAGCCCTCCTCTGGAAATCCACCCAGGAGGAGACAGTCTGCTTTTGTGAAGCAGTTTAGAGCACAGCTACATTTCAGCTCAAACCAGCTTCCTGGGACATCTTAACAATGACTTGTACATCCTGACCAGACCTAAAGGAGAAACAGGGTTGTCAGTGTGTGTAGTGTGAAGGTCTCCAATGTGCTGGAGACCAAGCGGGCAGCACGTATGGACTCTGACCTGTCCAAGCCATACCTCAGCCTGCTGCAAGCCTGATTTCATTGCATACCATGAAGTGGACCCATGGCATCCTGCTTGCTTGCACTGACTTGACTGAAGAAACTGCAGTACCTGCCTTGCCCAATATGCCTATAGGGGAGGTAACAGACCCTGGTAAATCCTTCTTCCCACATATACCCCCAGATCTTCCCCCACTTGGACCTTTTTAGGGGTCCCTATACTGAAACAAAGCAAATGAGCAACAGCCTACTAGAAAAAAGTAATAGGAAAACCACACCTCAGGTCTGGAAGCTTTGGTGGAATGAGTACCAGAGATATGACCTGTTCCTTGGGTGGCTGGCTGAGTATCAGCTGGTTAATTCCATTTCTGTAGTTCTTAACTCCCTTGCTCCCAAGTCACCCCAAATGCAGGCTGTTGGAAGAGCTTCCACTATGGGGAGCTCAGAAGTTAGGTGGCAGCATGGAGCAAAGCAAAGCTTCCATCCGGCGGCACTTACATCCACGATAAAAGGTTCTGAGGAGCTAAAGAAGGCAAGACCCCAACATGCAAGGATACGTAACCACTTTCCTCCAGCTAAAGGACAGATAACAATGGGATAGTGCAAGAGCATCTCAGAGAAGACAGTTATAGAGGACACAGAGTCCCACAATTTGCATCTTTCACATCAGCAAGAGCAGTGTGGCTGACTAACAGGAAGTGCTCCCGGTTTAACCTGGCACTCCCAATTATGTGCCAGTCATTAGGCAGCATCCAGGTTTACTAATAGATAATTATTATTAGTAATAAGCCAACTTAATTGATAGTTACCTCAGAGTTATTCTTTGATCCAAAACGCAAAGCTCTTTCCACTCTGTGACATCCTTACCAACATCAGGAAGGAGAAGAGACCTCCATCTGCCTTCCCTGGCTAGTTCTAGGCCATTTGACCTCTCAGATGAACTGCTGTGTTGGCATGGTTTGCCTCTTTGATCCCGAAATCCACTGCTGCCCAAACATGCACTTCCACATGGAGGAATGGCATTCCCCATCCAAGTCAGCCCAGTGGGAAAACAAACAGCAAGGGAGCAAAACAAACCTATAGCATCAAAAAACATCAATCACCAAAGGTGTTAACTACAGAGGCATTTGTACGCACACCATCAAAGCCAGGCAATTGTTTTCCATCCAGCTAAGTTGGAAGGGTTATTTGTTTTCCTATATAATTTAAGCAAATGTAGTTGTGAGACGGGGCTACTGTGACGTATATTTATGTTTTAAACATCTTGAGAATCCCACAACTGAGCTGCTAAATATTTACAGAAGATAAGGCAGGCCCAGAACACGCAGATGCTCCGGGTGAGGGAGGCTGGGTTGGTTCACGTCTCTGTGCTGGAGTACACGACACTTTCTGATGGATACACAAGTTTAAAGGAAGCAGAGATGGGTTCCTTCAATAACGTGGCTCTGCTACGACACAGCTCAAGCCACTGCTATGGGACAACAAGGAATCTTTAAGATACACGTTTAAGAAGCAGTGCGCTGAACTCCGAGAGCTGCCCCTTGAGTGAGATGGTGTCTGCTCTGCACCACCACTTCCTTCAAGGGCTGTGTTTGGGGTTTGCTTCCACTGCAGGTCACGACAAGGCTTTTTGTCTGGGATACTGTTTGCCTGGGGAATGTAATGGGGAGAAAACAAGTTCTTTTACATTGATGAGTTAAATAGGCCACTGGCTGGAAGGGATGCTGTAACACAGGGAAGTGGTTTTTAAAGCACAACTCCTAGGCAGTATGGAAACTACACATCATACTCACACCATCCTACTCCATGCTGAGCCCCCTTTGCAGCCTCATGAGGACCTGCATCATTTTGCCTTACAAAGGAGCAAGGAAGGATGAAGAGCTCCTACCTGCTGAACCGCTACCAAGAAGATGTCCCTGCTACCAGCCCATGCCCAGGACAAATCCATTTCTGGATTACACTCGAGGGAGAGGCGCGGAAGGAAGGGATATTGTTTGTTTCTCTTCCATCTCCCTCCTGCACTAGATGTTTTAAATTGGTTTATATGAGTTGCAGGCTAAGCTAAACATTTTAACTTGTCAATCAAGCCCTGTTTGTTGACCTAAGATTGGCAGATACGGGAGACAGTTATTAAGGATTAAAAATGAGCCCAGTGGAAAACTCCTTCCTTGGGCTTTGTTTCAGCTCTATCATCTTGGCATCGAGGCCCAGTCAGGTTTTTTCTTCCTTACTCAGTTAAATAATGCTGTAAAAATAAACACACACAATCAATCCATCTCCTTAAGGAGACACGCGTGTGTTTAATAATGTTTAAGTTGTTTACTGCAAGGAACTCACAACTCCTCACTTTATTTCGCTGATTAAACCCTCCTTTGGAGCCAGTGAAAGTTAAGGAGGTTTGACATCTGCATTCTGCTCTGCCTGCAGCCTGCTCCACAGGAAAACGCTTTCTCTCTGGGGGAAGGGAGCAGCTACTGCTGGGGAGCTCTTTGCCATTGCTTTGCAAGAGTTTTGTGTCTCTTTGCTTTCCTATTTTGCTCCAGAACATGGTTTAGTGTGAGGCGTCCCTGCCCATGGCAGGGGGGTTGGAACTGGATGATCTTAAGCTCCTTTCCAACCCGAACTATTCTGTGATTCTATGACATGAATTTCAGGAGCTAAAGGAGACCAGCAGAACCTCAGTAGCTCATTCTTCTTTCCATATCACCTACTGAGCCCATAGGATCTGCTGGTCCTCAGCCAACAAACCAGGCAGTTCCCCAGCACTGCCACAGACTGCAGAGAACTCCCCCTCATCCTCATTATTCTGTCTTAAGCACGATGGCTTCTGTGGTCCAACCTCAGATTATAGAAGAGAATGGGAATAAAGCTCAGGGAAGGTGGTGGCAACCACAACCGGCTGACACTGCTTGGGGAAGGGTGCAGAAAGACACAGGGTATCATCATTTAGTGGGGAATGCAGAGAAACACGGGGGAGTTGCTATTCCCCAAAATACAGCATGGCTGGTCCTCAGTTTCTGAAGCAAAAGGACGGGACAGGACCTCCAAAGCAGTGTAAAACAGATGTAAATAACAGCACACCATTCCCAACCACCTTTTCTTCCTTAAAAAGGGATTTCAGCTACCCTCTGCAGTTTATTTAAACCCCAGCCCACCAGCAGAGCTGGCACAGACCAGTGTGGTTCTCTTGAAGTCAACAAGGTTTGTATCAGCTGAAGATTCCCTCCCTCGATCCTTAACTTCCAAATATTATTTCCTCCCTGGCAGGCATTAAACTTGCATCATAGCTGGATGAAAATTGACTTTAAGGTCCCAGACAGGCAATTCCCACAGGCCAGAGGTGTCATAAATGTGGCTGGCTATTTAGCAAAGGGCCATCGCTGGCAGCAGGCTTAGAAATGCCTTTCATATTTGGATACATGCTGTGCATAAGGAGAAGATGACTCTACAGCCTGTGGTAACCTACCTCCACAGCATTGCTTCCATGACATTTAGCAGCAGGTCGGTTCTTAAAGGTGTAATAGTACTGGTAAAAGAGAAGGGGTCTGATCCATCACTGCCATCAACCCTCTGTTAGATACCTGTGCAAAACATGGCCAGATGAGCATGGCTGCATGTTAAAGATCACCGATGTGACTGCAAATGATCCTGGTGGACAGATGATTGCAGGTGGAGGGTTAGGCTCAACACATGTGTCAAGGAGAATGCTTGAAGGTCACCTTATAGAGTGGTGATGGGTCAAAATAATAAAGAGAAAGTGTGATCAAGTCTGCTTCTTGAAAATGGGCATCTCTTAACTCCTTATCTGACCTCTAATGTGTGAGAAATGGGGAGTGTTCATTCCTTATCCCCATCCTAGAGGAAGGGCAGGGTAACAGCCCCTGCTCCAGCAGGAAAGGCACAGGTGATGTGCAAAGGTTTTAGCTCTGAAATAACAGGCTGTGTGTTGCAGCAGGAAGGTCTCCTCCTTGGGAGGTTTATGGGAGCTAATGAGGGTCATAAACATTTAGGGTCTTACTGAGCTCCAGCCACTGGCTCGGGCAGGAGGCAGATGTCTTTTTTTGCATCACTTCCCTCATTTCTAAGATGGGAACAACAGCACTTAGGGCAAACCTGCCCCACCGGCTGCAAGAGATGCATCACCACCCAAGGGGATGGGACACTTTGCATGCTGGACCAAGGAAAGGCACGTTCTCAGTTTGCTTTTACATCACACACATACCCTAACGTTGGATCTGGTGGATGTATGTAAAGACACCTCTTTGGCCACTGGAATTTGGCCAGAAATCTGAAAGAGAATCTCTTTTCCCTGTCTTGACAAGGTTTAGTTACTGGAACATCCTTGTTACAGAGGCTGCTGAGCAAATCCAGCCAACAGAGGAAGACACCCATTCCCTTTAAAGCTACAGTAGAAAACACATTCTTCCATTATCCCAGTACTGCACGGGTTTCCAGCTGGCGTTCAGGTGTTTATGTGTATCTACAAAGCCCCACATAGCTTGGCTTCTGAAGTCTCAGGCACATCCTGCAGACAATGCTGCATTCACCTAACACCAGCTATGCTTTTAAACTGGCATCATTAACTCCACATGCACAACACATTCACACACTTGTGTAGTAGCTTAAACCTGCATTTTGCTGGTTTGATCTGCATGAAAAGAGCTCTGAGGCACAGCTGAAACAGATACAACAGCTATCAGCCTGGCTGTTGGAACTGCTGCTGTTATTCCTCCCCAATCACAGTTAATGTTACTGAGCTTAGGCTTCAATGGAAGTGTAAATGAGCGAATGCAGCTGAATACACTGCTCTTGGAGCAACATTTGTGCAGTGCCCAGAGGCTCTGGGACAAGCACATTGTAGATACTGTAAAGATAAAATAATACAGGCCTTGAAATAAAAACGTTTGAATGGTTTATGGGAAGTGTTTGCTCTTTCACATGGGGCAAACACTGCAGTCAGCAGCGAGATAAGGTTTTTTATAGACAAGTGCTCAAGAGCATGTCTGGCACATCCACATCTTAAATACTCATCCAAGGCGCTGGAATTTTGGTGCAGGGAGACAGGAGCTGGCCGATTCCACACCAGACAAGTGATTTCTGAATGGATCCGAGCTGAATTACATGGACTTAAAAATGGGGCTGAAATATCCAGCCAAGACAATCTATTGATGCATCACCAGAATCAGGTTTGATTCTTTCTTAATCAAGTGCTATAGTTAGAGAAGATCCCATCACATGTTTGCTTCGCTGCAGGATGCTTCTTCCAAGACAAGGAAGAGAAAGGGAAAAAGCAAACTCCAGTACAGTTCCAGCAAGGAAAGGAGACTGAGGGAAAAGCATTCCAGTGGAACTACCTTAAGCCCATCAGAACTCCAACAAGCATCCCCCTTTCCGCTCAAATAGCCAGAGGAGCAGAGGTGCTGTAATTACCCTGCAAACCCCTGTGTCATTTGCTGGACCACAATATTTTCCTTGCTCACTGTGCTCTCTTTCTTACAGACAGATTTGCTCTGTTGATGAAGACATGAATTATCCTGGTAGAGGCTTTCCAGAAAACCATCTGATTTTAAAATGGTTGGGGAAAAACTTGAACGATGCCAATGCAATCTATTTATTTTGTTTTAGAGAGGTGGTGTCCTTCCTCTTTATGCCAGTGACATTCAACTGCAATATATACATATATATACATATGAGGAGCCTGATGAAAGCCTCCATGTGTGAGGAGGAAGGTCACAAGGGAGATGAGCTTGCAGCCATTAGCCCTGGCTGCAATTACAAATCTACCTCGGAGGTTAACACACCTGGTTACAGTGGGGTTTCAGAGGATGGGCTGTAGGATTAAATAACCCCTGGGTGGTCCTTTAGGGTCAGCTGAAGGGATATTTCCACTCGCTCTATGTCAGGAGGGCTGGTTTGAAAAGGGCTTCAGTTTACACCTATTCCCCTGAGCTTTCCCACTACAGCCATGGTGCTTCTGGCCCTGCTGCTGGGTGACTGCAGATACAGGCAGCAGGCCCATGGACTCAGCATCACCAGGAACAGCCCTTTTGGACTCACTGGGTCCAAACTCTGCAGCTCCATGCTGAGCGCAACTGGGAATAGCCTGAGCCATCCAGAGCTGAGAGTGAGAAGAAAGGAGCTGAATGGGGGCTGGACATTGTCCCAGCGAAGAGGGAGGGCAGCCTCTGTGCAAAAAGCAATAGAAGACAGAAGAGAGGAAGGTGCTGCCTTTGTCTGCCCATGTGTGATAGAGCAGGGGCAAGAGCCATGCAGCATCTCCACCTTGGGCCAGCTCAGGCTCACTGCAATGGTGGCTTTTCACCCTGCGGCAGGCAGAAAGCATGCTTCCCCACCACATCAGCACCTCAGGCACTGGGATGTAACCCTTCTGAAACAGCTCTCCTCCTCCTGGCACAGGGCAGGCTTAGACCAGGAAACCAGCAGCAGTAGCGGAAGGGAGAGATGTGTCTGTGGGCTCTGACGCCTCCAACAATAGGAGAGCCTTCTTCCCACTGGTGAAATGCCATTGCTACTGCTATGCTCTGGAAATGCTATGCAGAAGCTGTGTCTACAGGGAGCTATATAGGTGCTCCATGGCTTGCTCCACCTCCAGCACTGCCTGCACAAAGGACTTGTTCTCAGTCATGGTAGGAAAAACCATCCCAGGAAATGGGAACAGAGCTAAGCCCTACCTGTGGCTTCCCCTCCATCCCTCTCCCTGCACGATACATGCTTGCCCCACACTGGCAAACCCCTGTGTGGCTTTTTGCACAGGGCTGGGGTTTGCTGACTCAGCAGCTCCCCAGGTCCCTGCAGCACCGGATCATCGAGCAGATCACAGGCAAATATTGAGACACCAGTGCACACAAACAGGCGTTCTCTCAGTGCTTTCACACGGGGATACAGTATTTAATCAAGCCCTGGGCACAGAACAGCAGCTCTGAATGGAGGAATCATTACAAAAGACTCTGGTGGCTTCTGGCTACAGGAAGGAAAGCGGGTGCTGCATCATGCAAACGTGCCCAGTCCATTCCTGGGGGTAGGGCTTCCTTATTTTCTGTCTCCCCTAAAACTTCCCACATCATCACTCGAGTTGTGCAAACACTCAGCTGACAACTTTGTACTCTTACAGGCAAAACTCCCCTATTTTAAAGGAGAGGATGCCTGGGGTCAAGCCAGTGTGTTATTGAAGCGATAACTGTAACCAAGACAAAGTCTCCTGCAATACTTCTTGTTCTGCAGATGTTATATAATGAAAGAGTGGGATTATTACTGCTGAAAGCCAGCAGTGACATCCTCAGACTCAGGACAAATACTGGCTGCTATAGCCAGCCCTAACTTAAGCCAAAGGACCAGGCAAGGACTGCAGACTGTTGGAAACTAGAGCTGAATTAAGGGTAGGACTCACCCCGTCCTTCATTCAAACAACATAAGCAGTTTGTTATCAAGGTTTGGGGTTTGGTACCACTTACACAGCTTGTCCTGACCAGGAGTACAACAGCTCTGGGATGTGACAGAGCCTGTTCCCATCTGTATGCCTGGCTGGAAATGCTTCAGCTGCCCCAGGCAGTGAGTCCAAGCACCTCCTCTGGGATACAGAGAAGGTTGAAAGCTTCTGGGCCTGTAACTACACCAAACCAGTCTACATTGGAAATGATAAGCTGTGCAGCTGTACTTGAGTTTGAAATGACTTAGTCTGCTCTTTGCCTTGTGTGCCACTGATGGACAGCAGTCTCCAGGAGGTCCTCGATCTGTGCTGGTTCACCCATGCAATCTTTGCTTGCACAACAATCTGCCTCTATCCAAGGGGTGTATTCACTTGATCAGGAAGCTTCATTTCTGAAGGTATGGGCCGAGAGCACCTTGCTCCTCTGCACTTACTCCAGAGGCCGACTGCATGTCCTGTTACACATGGCAGCTTCTTTGCCTCTTTTCCTCCAGCAGACAGGGCGAAGCCCAGTGCTCAGTAAATCACCGGTGGAGCAGCTTGTTTACAGGCAGCATCAGCCCATGTGTGACCCAAAGAGCTGGTCTGATTCAGCCATGCTTGGAAAAACACAAGCAGGACAGACGTCAGGTGGGAGCGCGGTCCATCCCTTCGGCAGCAGTGGAGGAAGAGCAAATAGACTTGGCATGGGATGGGCTGGAGAGGCCATAAATCTGCAGGGTTTCTTAGAAACTGCCCTCCTTTGTTTGCTTTCTTCATTTGTCTTCTTGACCCCTCAATTCTTGGCGTTTGATTTAAAGGAAACAGCTCAGAAAGTCCCACCTCAGCCTGGGTGCTCGACTGGCACAAACATGAACCTCAAGCTATTGGCAGCAAAATGCATTCCCAGTGACGAGCGTATTTTCCAGTCTACAGAGGTCTCTGCTTGTACCTGCCCATGCTAAATGTCAGGCAGCCTTGATTTACAGCAGGAGAATATGATGAGGTTACCTTGAGTGGCTCAGGTCCCTCTCCATCCAGCTAACAGACCCTTTCAGCCCCTTGCATGAACATCATGATGCTGTAGGTTCACGTGCGGGTCCAGGAGCCATGACGTCAGGGCTGAGGATCATGCTTAGGCTTATCCTTGAGCTGGAGGGAGTTTGTATGAGCTTGTTTGACACCCAGCAGAACATCATCTTGCTGCAGGGTATGCTCTCCAGGCTACCGGCAGCTCAGCCCGATACCAGTTCTGCAAGCCAACCTCAGTTGATGCCAAAGTTACTTACCAATAGATGGGCTCTATTGAGTAACATCAAGTTAATGCTGATTGGCATCTAATCACAATGACTCACACAGTATTTAGGGTTTTAGACCATACAGAACCAAGCAGTGTGGGGTTTTTACCCCTCCCAAACTGATTTTTGCCACTGAAACTTGCATCATGAACAGGTGTGCAATACACTGAGGTCATGTTTTCCCTCTGAAATTAGTTATCAGCTGCTTGCTTTCAGCCCATGTTTTATGGGCACACCAGGCTTCCCTCCACCTTCCCTTAACCACAGCAAGCCTATAGAATACAGACATAAGCGGGCTGCCCAGACATGCATAAACCCATTACTCAGCACTAGACCTAGGGAGGACACAGGAATGTCAAATGTCAACAACCAGATATTCTCCTTCCTAAAAGCAGAGCAGAAAGAGGAGATGGATACAGCTTCTGGAAAACTCCCTGATCACAGATAACTGTTACAGTGGAGGCCAGCCCAAAGCAGAGATGGTGTGGAAGCCATCAGAGCCAGTAAAACCTCTCTGAATGTGGTAACTCAGTGTTAAACTACGACCCCAGAGTACCCAAATCCAGCTTTTTCCACTGCATACTTTCACAAACTGATTTCTGAGTTGATTTTGCCTGAAGAACATGGGGCAGAAACAGGAAAACTTGTCCTTATTCCCACGTGTTGTTTTGTCTTGACACAGGCAAGATCCTGGGTCATACATTAAATGCCTTGGTTTTCTGGACAAATGGTGTAAAAAAAGCTATTTCATTGAGAAATTACAACAGGATTTAATCTGACTTTGTTTTCCTTTGGTATTAGTATAACAACAACCTTTCCTTGTTACAATAAGCACTGGTGAAGGATCTGAACAAGAGATGGAAATTCACTCCCTGCAATGGTGTTCGCTTATCTTAACAGCAAACACAAGACCAGTGCTTTAAGAGAAGGAATCTGTTTGAAAGAGCACCTCTTCTTGGTGCACCCTATTCCAAAACTACTTCCTTGAAAGGAAAACCCAAAATTGCTCCTTGGTTCTCCTTTTCCCCTTAAAGATACAGCCAGGAAATTATTTCAGAAAGGAACTATTAAATAATAAAAATACTTGGGAAATTACAGGGTGCAGCCCCTTACATCCTGAGCCACAAAAAGCTGCTTCCAAGAACCTCTCTTTTGCAGCCATCTCAACCCACCTGCAGTTTGCAATATGCTTCCTATCTCCTTCCAAAGGCTTTGTTCAGTACAAACCCTCCCCATACGCACAGAGAGCTCAGGGTTTCTCTGCCTCATCACTTCTTGAATCATAGTGAAAGAGCTTTGCCTCTGAAAGCATTTCAGCTGAGCAGATTTCATTCAGGACTCTGTTCCTTATGAATGTGCAAGCAATTGGCATGAAATGAAATCCAGCCCTCATGTTATCATTCATCACAGTCACTGATGTAACGGTACAGCCTGTTACAGAGTATGACGTTTGCCTAACTCCCTTTTCCCTGCTCAGAGACCTGGCTAACTCAGTGCAATGAAATCTGCCATTGCCAATGGCTAATTCCTGCTGCGTCCTCAGCAGCATTCCTGTGGATGCTCAGGTTCCCATGGCAGAGAGGACCGAGGTCTCCCAAGACCCCGGGGAGTGCAGGGTTCCCTCACCAGCTGAGATAGCCCCTGGGATCCAGAGAGGAAAACTCAAGCCAAGATAAAGAGCATCTGAAATGGAATTTACATCTTCCAGATCTCCGGAGCTGTTTCCAGACTTCCAACGGCCCGTTCCCCTGGCCAGGGCAGCCGCTCGCACTGCTTAGCTGCTCCTTTTGATGGAGCAGGGATTCATCCTGCTACCATTTCAAACAAGGGTTAGGATCAAGGTCCTGTGGGACCACTGCATATTTTTGCCAGATGAGAAAGGAGACTTTTCCCCTGTCCTAAGATCCAGTTGTGCAGGAGAAAGCAAGGACATGTCCAACCCAGGTTACACCATTATGCAGCAGCACAACTCTCCCAAACACCTATTTCGGCCCCTAACCAGAGTGAGGATTTCCGGTACCTTGTCTAGACGGAGACTTGCCTTTATCCCACTTCAGCTTGAAACCAATCTGCCTGCAACAGAAATGCTCTCAGTCAAGAGAAATGGGCTTGTTTTAAGGTCAAACTCTCCATATCCACAGCTCGGAACCTTCCACCCCAGCCTGAATCTCACCAGACTTGACAAAAACCCTACAACTTCATTTTGGCTGTGGAGCTTTCCTGCCCTTTGGGGACAGGGAGGGAAATTGTACTCCACAGCCATTGTTTCTGACAGTTCATTTACTGGAATGAAACAACCCATTCATCACCAGGAGTCCATCAAACAGAAACTGTCTTCAGCTTTGGCTTGCATAATAAATACACACCATTTCAGCACTATGGATTTACATTCAACAGTGTGTATCCAATACAACGCGCATTTGCCTTAGATCCCTGGATAATATAACCATGGCTGTTGCTGGTTCTGCTACTGTACCAGCCTTTGAGTAGCTGCTCAGCTCAGAGCTGCCCTCTCTTAGCCTGTTACTCATAGAATATCCCTTTTATCCAAGCCAATTGCACTCTCCTGTTCCATTAAACAACGTTAGAGAAAAATCGATGGCAAACAGGATTTCATCAGACATTTTAGCCTTTAAACTTGCTACGAGTGAGGACTCTAAAGGTTATATATGGTGATTCCATAGCCAGTGAGGACAGTGAGGGCTCTCCAGAGAGTGGCTCAGCCTGTGTTAAGGAGCTGAAGTCAACCAAGATGAAACAGTGCAACATGAAAGGGATGAGAGGAAAAAGGAATCCAAACGGATTGGTGTTTATCTGGTTTTTCTAGCTTGGTTTAACAGTGAAAATTCGTTCCTATTTGCAAGCTTAAACTGCCCAATGCTTCAATATTGATGAGGGGAACAATTAAATCCAGTATAATTAAGTGAAAGAAATTAATTTATCAGGGAAGAATCTTGGGATGCACTGTTGAAAGAGAAACCCTTGGACAGCTACAGAAGCTGCTGAAGAGTACTAAGAACATGGTTTGAGTATCACAAGTCAATGGCTACATTAGGATGATAACCTATAATCATGAACACTGATTTCTACATCACATTCTGCTTGAAGGACTAAAGTATTGGTTAATAGGGACTGTCAGTAGCTAATAAGAGAAAACACCTTTTATTTTGTGATGGAGCAAATAAATTTTCTGTATCTTTCAAAATTCTTTAAGGATTTAAAATTTAAGATTTAATAAAACAAACTGGAAGAGAAATGAGGCATCTTCTCTCCTTTTTCATCAGGGGGTGGGGAGGGGAGGGGGGAGACGATGACTCCTTTCATCTTTTCAGGCCATTCTGTAGTACAAGAACACAGCCCATAACACTTCCCAAGCCCTGCAGCAACAGCATTCACCCCATACCCACACACTGATGCTCAGTGGAACAACTCCATCAAGCACCCAGTCAGTTGGTTAACTTCAATCATCATTTTAGCCCTGGGAGGACATAGGACCTTTGGTTATCTTATTCCAGGCCAACTGCATTCCCTTAACAATCAGCCACACACATGCACAGAAGCAACGTGAAACAGGCTTCAGGTTCCAGAAACAGCAGCAGGTAGAGGGGCACTGCAGCAGCAGACAGCAGGACGGGTGTCCCAGAGCACCACAAGTAATCACTGTTGTTCTTGTGTTGCCTCCAAGTCCTTCAAAACACAGGCCCATTAAGGGGATAGGCAGAGGCAGGGAAAAAGCCGCCTCACAAATCACTGCAATGGGACCCCGGAGTGAAAATGGAGTCTGCTTACAATTGCTAATGAGGTGTCAAGCAATTTGTTTCTTCTACTGGATGTTTTATTGTGGGAGAAGATAAGTTCTGACTGCAGACTACTGGCCTTGATTGAATTGAGTGAGGATGGGAGCTTTGCACACCAGGTCTGACCCTTGCCAAGTTGGGCTTTAAGGAGACAGCCTATTCTATGGGAGGTGGGAATTTGCAGGTTGGAGATCCCTGGTCTCCATGGGACCTCCAAGAACCCAAGCAGTGGAGCTGTAATGTCCGTTTGCCCAGGGAAGCCTTAATCCATGGTCTCCCCTGAAGCACCCCTTGACTTCCTAGAAATCCTCTCTGAATTCTTGAGGCTCCATGCACAGAGAATATAAAACATCTTTGGTCTCAGCAGGTTCTCTTTATTGAGCCTGAAAAGAGAAACATCAGCTTGCTCTTGAAGAGTCCTCCTCAGCCCACAAGGAGTTTCAGTTCACTCCAGATCAGTTTGATGCTCATCCAAATGGTAAAAACCTCAGAGGTCTAAAAACTCAGCTTTATCCCCCTTGTGAAACCAGGCCATCCACTGCCTGCAGACAGGAAAAGCACAGGAGCAGCAAAACCTGATACACTTTGGCATTCCTAATTGCAGTGAAAGAAATGGAGTACTGGATGACTTTAGAAGCCATCAAAGCTCCTGGGAGCCTTTACTCAAAGCTTCATATGAGGCACAAGATTAACTCGCAATGCCCAATCCATCAAGGTTAAGACATGTGGAAAAGCTTGTGGCCAGTCTCGGTTCCTGGTGGTATTCACCATCTAATTCACTTATTCTCATTAGGCAGCATCAGTGATGGGAGGAAGATCACTAGAGGTGGGACAGGGCAGGAGCTGGGGGGCAGACCAAAAGAATGTGAATGAGTCAGGGCTGAGCTTGCAAGGAGCTGACAAAGAGGAGATGTGCCTGTGTGGAACGCTGCTGAGCAGCAGCAGCCCTGCCTTTGACTGAGACCCAGGGCACCCACAGAGCTTTCTCAGGGAGAAAAATGGGAGAGTGAATGAAAACATAATATACATGATTAAAACCCCCTCATTTATAAACAAGTCCCTCTGGCATGTTCTTCACTTCCGGTCGCATGGACTGAAATGGGACAAAGGGAAGGAAGCATCTTAATCCTGAGCCTGAAAGGAAAGATACAAGCTGGAACAACATCACCCCATACAGAACCAAAGTAACAGGGTTTAAACCTGAACACCCTCCACCAATCCAAGCATGGGGCTCACCCCAAGAGCCAAACATACTTTTGCTTTGGGGGGCTGGGATCAAAGCCTTCACCATTGCTGACGATGGTAGACATAAATAAAACTGGTATAATTGTACTGATATAACCTGGCTCTAAACAGCTTGAGACCTGAGGTCTTGCTCTCATATTGTAAATGCCACATTTCCCCTGAGCCAGGCCAACACAAGGAATCCTGGGGCAGAGGGATAAAGGCAACTTTGCAGCAATGCATCACTTGTGGGCTTCAGGGATGCTTGTAAGCCATGAGCCAAGCAGCAGGAGCTTTGCTTTTCCCTGTGATGCGCTGGGGAGGAGAAGTTCAGGACAGAAACATGAAGAATCCCCTTCACACCCTGCCTGATCCTGCTGCCTCCATAGAAAACCTTAACTGCATTGTGCTGTAATGAGCCATGCCCAAACTACTGTTTTCTGGCCCTGTGTTTATTTGATTTCCTCATTGTAATGAAACTCAGATGGCTGCTGTTTACCCGAGCACAGCACAGCACGAGTGGGCTTCCCCCTGTCTAATGAGCTGCAAGTCACTTCTGGAATTAGGGCAGAGGAAAGAACACATTTTTAGTAACTACTTTAAATGGAAGCCCTCGTTTATTTTCATTACAGCCACACAAAAGCAATATAATGTTTCCTCTCCTGTTCCATGTGCAGCCTTTGCTTCCCTGCATGGCGCTGCACTCTGCTTGCAGAACATCCACCTCTCCAACCCTGTACCAGGAGGTTCATGCTCCTGTAAGGTGGTCCATGAGGTGAGTTCAGGCTGCAGGGGATGAGCTGGCCCCAAAGCTTGTGCTGTTTGACCATACAAGTGAAACAGGATTAAACCCACTGCTGAAACCAGCTGCTTGAGTGCTTTGTCACGCAACACAACCGGTGCTTAGGTCACCTCCAGTCCTACTACAGCAGTAACTTACATTGCAAGACAAATACCTGGGAGCCATGAGGTTTAGGTTCTGGTTTTAAGTCACCACTGGATGGATACAATGGCCATCTGAAATCACTGAATTTATCATTGAAATCCAGTGATTAAATCCATGGGAAGTGCCTCATTGACTTCAAGCCCTGGACAACACTGGATGAGTCACACGATTCCAAACTCTATGGGGCTGCAAATCCTATCACATTTATCTCTAAGGACCCCAGCAGAGCTCTCAGGGTGCTTGACCCTAATGTAGGGACTGCCCCACAGCAACAGCACACTGCAACAAGCATTTGAATAATAATGTAATTAAACACATTTACAGCTGATGTGAAGCGATCCTCTGTTTAACAGCTGTTCACATTGATAACTTAAAACACGTCAGCACAGTAAAGCAAACTGGCATCTTCCCCCCTTCAAAATGAGAAATACAGCATTTCCAGAGCAAAAACACATGATTAAAACCCTGCAGTTAGAGCTTCACAAGGAACTGGTACAAACAGCAAGCACTGAGGCAGAACATGAACACCTTCCCTCTGCTTTTTGCAAAGCATCCTGTGATCCCCACCAGAACCATGGATGGAGCTGAAAGGCAGCAGGCAGGGAAAGATCCCATTCTCTTCCATACCTTCAACCCACTGATAACAACAACAGGTTTTCTATATCAGATTCACCGTAATTCAAATATTACAACCCTTTATCAGATATAATACATTCTGACTATATTGATAAAGTGCCACCTGAGCATGTAAGCAGTAGTTTAATCCTAAACTACCTCACATCCAAGCTGCATGTATTAACATACACAGCTGAGAAGTCACATACACACAAGTAATCTTTCTTTATAGAAGCCAGCTCTTGACTGAAGAGCTAATAACAGCCACTGGTCTTAAAGATCAAGATCCTGCACCTACGCAAGATACCAGTTATACACCATGATGTTACTACATCAGATAGCCAAGATATTTAAACCACTACCACCAAGGAAAGGCACCCTCTGAAGAGTTCTATTGAGGAGCATTCAGAAGAGGTGGCTGGTGTTCTAAACAGAGCTTTTCAGATCCTGAAATCATCTTTCCAGGTCAAACTGCTTTTTAAAATATACATTAGGTAACACGTTTGTTCAAACTATTTTGAGCTAAAGCACCCTCAGATTAAGCTGCAATATGTATTATTTACAATAGATCCATTTTCCCATGTTGGATGCAGTGTTGCCAACTGTCAGGAAATTCAGGAACAGCTTGTAAATTTAAGTGCTTTCCAGAGGGCTCTTGGTATGTGTGTAAAATACTCATTTTGTTCCTAAAACATGGCAAGACTTTTTTTTCTCTATGCTTGAAAAACAAGGGAAAAACCTTCATAAATCATATCATTGAAGTGATGACATATCAGTTTCTAAGCAGAACCTGAAGTAACTCACTCAAGGAGCCCAAGGATCAGCTCCTTCTTGCCCTCCATGGCTCAGAAGATACCACTGCCTTGATGTGCTTTCAAGGTGAGAGTGTGCACAAAACCTAAGGGCTGCCTCATTCCTTCAGGGAGATACATGCCCTCATGCTCTTAGAGTAAAGAGGGCAATAGTAGTAAGGCAGTGATTCACCGGTCTCATTATCCAAGCCACCACTTGGATTCTGACAGATTTCAGTCAAATGTGATGGTTTGATGCAAAAATAGCTGCAAGAAATAAAGACTACAAAAAGGACAATTCCTCATGTCCATTCCCAGAACTGAAAATAACACTCTTCAGGAAAGATGGTGCCCAGCCTGGCTATTCTGCTGCAATACTAACAGAAAGGCGGCAGCTCTTTTTCAGCTGCTACACAGCAAAATGAACTCAAGATCTCTTTCCTAAGCCTCCCTGTTATAAACCCACACAGAAACAAGCCCTCCTCTCAACACAAGAAACACTGCAGATTGTTCCTTACTGACTTATATGGCCCATGCTCAGACTTTGGACCCGTGGTCAACAGGAATCTCCTTCCTCCTATGGAGCACCTATAGAATTATGCCCACATAGCAGATTAAAGGTGTTTGCAGGTGTTTAAGGTGGAGGTGCCAAGATCCTAGAGAAACATTCCCTGCTGTTAGCTTTGCAGGTCATCTATCAGGTGGTTAGGGAAACAGACCTTTACACACACCCAAGCCAGGGTGAAGGCCAGAATTCTGCTACCTTCTACCTCTGGGATGCAAAGTCTGATCCCTGCTTTATTCCTGGAACAGCCGATAGCAGAGCTATTAACTCTTAAAATCACTGCAAGCACCTTTAGATATTTGGAGTTATTAACCATTTGAGTCAAAACTCAGAGGCTTGAACTCAGCATCTACTGGTGGAACAAGTGGAAAACTAATTGCAGCACTCAGTTTAACACACATTTAAGTTTATTCTATGCATCAGGCCAATTCAGCTATCAAACTGAATTGGATTCAGGTGAGGAAAGAGCAAGGACTGAGGATGATCTGAGAGATTAAGCAGATGTTAAGCTTGGGTGTTCTACTCTTCCTTAAAGGAAGCAATTTGGTGTCCCCTTAAAGGTCCTTTAATGGGCGATGTCTCTACAGAGAGGACAGCAGTGGCTGAGGCACTCGCATGCACCCAGCAGCAGCACTCACACAGTCTCCAGCCCAGACCACACTGCCTGGGCTGGTTTCACAGCTGTTTGGAAACTGTTATGATTACCTAAACCATACATCCTGCTGCAACAGACACAGCACCGTGGCTCTAGAGAGGGGCCCTATAATGCACTGCATAATACTAATAAACATGATTGTTATAAAAAGATAAGGTTACAGAACATTACACTTTGCCAAACACCAGTTGACTGTAACTTCAGGTTTTGGCTGAGCCAAGAGCCAGATTTTAACATTCAGCAGTAGTAGCTATTCAGAGGGTTGTTCTAGTGCTGCTGCCAGGAAAAACTGCGAGTGAAAGGTCTGATTTATCACACGTTGGGACTGCAAACCTGTGCTCGGGTACCAGGCTTGTCAGGTTGCAGAGGCAGTCTGGAGGAATCCCTGCGTTCAGAAGTGGCTGGAATTCCAGGTTCTGTTCTGCACAAGCAGCAGTGCAGCAAGAGGAATGTGTCCTGCCTGATCATGCACATGCCAAAAGGGTGGATTTATCCCCATGTTGCTTTGCCACCCTCCCCCCTCCAAAATCACCAAAAATAGCCCAGTTTTGAAGCAAAGCTTAGGTTATAATAATGGGGTTTAATATAAGAATCTAGTACAGCAACCTCCTACATTGATGCAAACAGAAAACAGCACTGGGGACAACACAACTGAAGAACCCTGTAAAGTTCCCGTAGGCTGGAATATTGGGAGTTAGCTTTTATGTACTTACATTTCCCTTTCTCTCCCTGTAGTTATCTCCTTTATTTTCCATAGAACTGCTCCAAGTTCCTTTTGACAGTGGTTTTTCCTCTTACGTTTCTCTTACACTGCCTATGACTATAAAGCTTTTATGAACCACTTCAGACATGCCATTTTGGGGGGGATATAGACATACCTATAGAACAAACAGACATTATGCATACTAAATGCATATCACTAATTGTAATCTCGAGCCGATGCCAACCATAAGAACAAGTTGAAGCCAGTGAGAAGGGGAGAGTGAAAAACGCATCTGCGGTTGGCAAGGTAGGTGTGCTTGCCATGTCCTTCTATTAACACTAATTATAGGGATCCCACAAATGGATGTCAAATAGTTTCAGGGTGTTTTGCTAAGACATTTCTGTGATGGCAAAGGGAAGAGCTCCACCCCAGCAGATCGTTTCTTCTTGTTTGTTTTACTATTTTCACTGTTTTACTTTTAGGGTAACCAAGAAAGAAAGAAAGAAAAATCCCTTCTGGCCTATGGTCAGTTGCTGTTTATCCCTCAGCTGGAACAGAGGGCAAATACACCCAGAATCTGCTTCATTCAAATGAACTGAGAATGAATTAAATGGGAGCAGCAGGACTAATTCTAGTGGCTGGTTGGGTGAGTCCCTACATCTCCTTTGCAGCACAGCTTGCATCCCCCATCTCTCACTCTGGCTCTAAGGACCACTCCTCCCCATTCTGCCCCACAAGCCTTTTCCTAAGTGTTGCAGTTCATGATCCTCCAGGGTCCCAGTGCAGCCAACTGCCCTTACTCAGCAGATCAAACATAAGCATCGATATTTGCCCACATTCTACTGGGTTTGATCGGACCAGTGCAGGGGGCTGGAAGTGAATAGGAATGAAAAGCATCAGACTGTCCCCATCTCTCCCTTTCCAAAGGGAAAGCTTGTTTAATCCCCACTGGTAAAGACTCAGAGAAGCCACAGCCTTCCCATGACTCCCTGGATTTAAACTAATAGAGGAAAATCTTTTGTGTTATAAGAGATCCATCATGATGGGACACCTCATTTAAATAATGGCACCTATTTGTGCTCACCCCCAGGGCACTCCTACATGCTCACACCTTTAAATACTGACACACACCCCCCTTTTTATGCAGGATTCCTCAGGTCTTGCAGCTCTGCAGCATATCATAAAGCATTACAGCAAAGACCCAGCACACTCTGCCCTTTAACCCTTCACATCCAAATGGCTCTCTTCCTCCCAGGTTCAAACTCAGACCAAGGCTGTTTCCCACCCAACAAACTCTCACAGCCCGGTTTATTGCTACAACAAGCCTGGGTGCCTTAAACTGAGGCCAGAGAGTGATGGCAGCCTGTTTATTTGGAAGTTAAGAGTTTAATTGGCAGCAGGTATAAACAGAGATAATTCAGTGCATGGCCCAAGAACCCGTCCACATTAAACACCAGAAACAGGATATTTTAACAGGAGAATCAAATGCATCACAGATTCCTCATTAATTGCCCTTGCACAGCTGTCAGCTACTACCAGAGTTTAACTAGACCACATGAACAAACAAGTCAGTAAACCCTTTGCCCTTTCCCTCCCCATCACCCACTTGCTGCACAAACACACTTCCTTACAGCAGGAATTCCACAGCCTTGTACGAATCTGGACACATTAGAACACAAACCCATCCTTTCCCTTCACATAAATGGAATCATCAGCTCCATCCATGCCCCTCATCACATGCTCAAGTAAATGGAGAACAAAGCAGCTGCATATGCTTATAGCATCTGAGAACTTGGGCTGAGGTCCAGAGCCTCAGAAGAGGCTGAACTGCCTAATTTCTACTGAAATAACTTGGGGTTAGACACCTAAATACCTCTGAGAAGCCAGGCCCAATGTTGCTGTTCTATATTTTTAATTAACTAACATAAGTCCAGACAGAATTAGTGTTAAAAGCTCTTAATGGGCTATTCTGTAGTAGTGCACTCAGGGGTTATTGCTCTTGACTGGCTAATAAATTATATTTTTATTTGCCAATAAACCAATAACAATAATTTCTGTTATTCCACTTGCAGATGAAGTGATTTCTTCCCTCACAAGTGCTGGCAAAGGCTAGAATAAGCTCTAGAATACCAAACGATTCATGTATCATAGAAAATATACCCTGAGCAAACAAAAGCAGCAAGAACAAGTTGTAATCGGCAGCTCAAATCCATTACATTGCAGTTCCCATCAGTGGATGGCCTGTTAGAGATTGTCTCAGGGCAAGCATTTACTGACCTCCACAGCAGGTGGGATTTACTGTATGAAGCCAGCAGAGGAGGAGCTGTAGGAGCATGAGAGTTTTGGCTCTGTCACAGGTAGCCGAGCAGCGTTTTTCCAAGCTATAGGAAGCTTTGGAACAATAAATAATGCCTTATGGTAAGGTTACTTGGGCCAATCTGTCACACATCTGCTTCTGCAAGCAGTGGCACAATGAGGAAATGCAATACGACTGCAGAGCTACCCACTGATACTCAACAGCACAGGTAACCTCTTCAGAGCCCAAGTATCCAAGTGCCACCTCAGGCACAGCTGATAGCACTGCCTGTGGGTGAGCTCCAAGGAAACCACCTCCTAACACTCATGCTTCCCCATAGTGTGGATTAAAGGCAATAACCCTGAGCTCCCCAAGAGTAACATCCCCCTTCTGCAATGACACAATTATCCTTTACCATTCAGGACCATTTTCAACAACAATCATTTTTGCAGGCCAGGCACAGATGCAGATATTAACCTTTATAAAGAATGAGAGTGAAGGAATGAAAGAACATCAATATTACATCTGACCATAAAGGCATTCAGTAGGTGCCAGATGGCATATAACATTTTGTCACAACATTACACTGCTATTCACTATGACATCCTCAACTTATCAATTCATAATAGTACCCAGCTAGCTCCAATGAAAATATTTAGACTGAGGCAGTGACTTTCCCCTCAATATCCTCACAATGTTTTACCACAAGGACAAGCTCAGAAATCATTTACTGCAGGTATCACTAAACTCATCTTTGCCCTGCTGGAGCCTGAAAATCAGCCAAGGAAACCCAAGCTTTTTTGCATGAAGTTACTTTATACACACTTCTGCAATGCTGTTTGCTGAACACAGATGATGGGGATCTCCACAGGGGAGCTTTAGGCAGCTCCTGAGATAAAGCCACCCCCAAAGCAATATGAACACACTAAACAGGCTACTCTGAAACAAGCAAGCAGTTATTTCCATCCAAATAGAGATGAGTTTGTAGAAGGGTTTTAAACAAGCTGAAAGGGATGGCCAGAACCACATCCCAAAGCAATTGCTGCACCCAAAGCTACAAAGCAACATACTCCAAAACTCCTCCCTCTCCTAAAGCACAGGGAGCCATTGGTCTTTATCAGAGAGACAAAACAGCACAAAGAACCTCTTACCTCTAGTCCATAGCACGAACTGCAGAGCTCCAGGAAGAACGTTACCTCTTCATCCCCAAAATGGTGCCTCAGGTACTGACTGCAGCCTGGCTTTAAGCACTGCACCTCTTGCCCACCTCATTCCCAGCAAATTCTGTTTAGTTTGAAACACCTGAGAGCAGGAGCCAGGCCCGGGTAACACAACTGTTGGCAATCACAATAATCACCACCAGCTGGGACAGGGTGGGGTCATTAGCATCAATGTGCGTTGGAATAAGGAAACCTTTCTTGTATGTCTGTTTGGTTGTTTTCTTCTCCTGCAAGCAATGACAATTCCTTGGATCCTTGGACAGGATCAGGAAGCAGCATCTTGTACCTAGGAAAGATAAGAAATTAAGGATGTCTGGGTAACTCCTGCTGGCATCACTTGCAAAGTGAGCAATCCCAGACTGAGAAATCAGATTTAGCACCTCCATTCTAGACAGGAGTGTTGGGGGTATCAGGATTTCAGCACTTTCCGATGTGATAACTGAATAATCTGCTGAAAAGAAGCTGATTATGTTCATCGTAATGAAGTTTGGTTTTGAGAGACTGTGTTTTCCCTCTGAGAACACGAGCTACTTGGAACACAATGTACAGGTCCCTCTGATCCCATGGATTTTGTAGATGTGGATTTCCCATCACATTGACATTGTGTTAGGGCTGAGGTTTCCCTCACAAATTTGCTTTCTTTTCCTTCAGGGATTTTAAAGAGGGAGGAGGGAATATCTTTTTCCACCCCTTACAGTGTTTTCTTGATGAATTTAGAGTCATACATACATTTAATACCATAAGATTAAACTTTTCTCCACTGCATTACATAAATGTGTTTCTGATAATTGCAACCATAAGCCTCATTGTTTGGGCTTTTGTGATCATGTTATCCAGTGAAAACCTATATGCTCACCAAGGTGTACTAAAAGCCATAGTAAAGTAACCACAGAGTAAGTTACCTCGAACAAAGTTCGTAAGCTTGGTTCTCCATCACTCCTTTCCTTGCAGAGTCATTTATACCAATAGGAAGCGTGTTCAGAGTGTTTACAATATTCTGCTGGTCTCATTTAGCAGCAGTTTGAGACCCACCTTGGAATCAGGAAGGTGACAAAGTGCAATACGAGAGAAGACAAAATGCCACGAGAGAGGTGATTCGATCATTTCCATGTCTTATATCAGTTCATTTTGCCCATGGACACTGGCAGAGTTGTAGCACAGCACTGGGAAGCACCAGGTCCCCTAGTTATCTTTTGTGCCTATCTTCATGTTTCCAACAACTGAAGCACATGAACAAGAGCACAGCATGTGTGAGCAAATCCATGCACACACTGTCACTCTGCATGGGTTGATGGCCACAATAAGCCGGGATGCTTAAGCTCTGCATTGCCAAATAAAACCAATGTTGACCTGTAGATCTGAATTTCTGCTGCGTGGTGACTCATCTACTGCTCTGACCTTCCCTCCTTCTTTCTTTCCTATTTTAGGCTCAGTGCCTGTAGCAAAAGTGTACATTTACAGCTCTCCTGGAAACACAGTTAGAGAAAATGGTAGTAAATGATACTGCACAAACTATAAATGGTTCCAGAAATTCAGCAACATGTGCCACAGAGTATTCTGGCTAAAAATATATCTGGAACCAGATTGTCATTTGGTGGATTGGCCTGGTTCAAGGGATATTGTGGAAATGCTGCCAATTCATGCCAGCTGATACCAGTATTTTTGTTGGTAACCAAGCAAAACAAGGCGAAAAGTGGTCATTTATGTCCTGGCATTTTTATCTTGAGGTTCTGGGGACAGGAAGAGTATAAAAAGCACTTCCCTCGTGAGGTTGATGTTTGTTCAAGGAAGGCTTCATATAAAGAGAGCCTCGTATCATACACACAGAAACTCCCCAAGCTCTTTTGCATGTAGAAAGTACACACGCACGGTGTCCGCTGAGCCTGCCTGCAACACTTACAGACTTGTTCTATCAACCTTCTCTAATTAGCTGAATTTAACAGCTACCCTTGCCAGAGCGAGGATGAGGATAAAGAAATTCATCTGAACGTCTTGGCACTGATTTCTCACCCTGCTGTTCCCATGCTGGTACACGCTGTTTCAGAACAGTTTGTTACCTGACACCTAATGAAGGGAAATAGGCACATATAGGTGGTTATCCAAAGCCACAGACCTAAAACTAGAGCAGAACAGACTGGGGTTATGAAACTGCATCCAGTTCAGAATAAAACCCAAAGGTGGCAGCTGCTTTTTCAAGCTCTCTCGGGAGTCTGTTTTCTGTCCCAAAACATGGGAGGGATTCTCAGCAGGTCCCCAGGAGCCATGAAAACTCTCATTTCCTTCTATGAATTTCAGGTTTCATTCTTGCATCTGTAAAAGAGCATCAAATCTGGGGCTAGATGGATCAAAACATGCCTCAGGCTTCAGATTTGGGGACTAAATTGAAGAGGGGATGGCAGGGAACACTCCCATGTATCATTTGGGATCAGAATACAGACTTCAACCACAATTTCCACATGAATCTTGAACTGCCATTGGCTGAAGCAGATTTATTCCACCATCAGCAAACCCCAAACGATGGGTGAATCTCAGCTGATTCTCTGACCATAGTGTCCCAAACCCAGTATACCTGTATCTGGACCACTGGGGCTGAGATTTAAAATGTAACATTCACAGTGGCCCTTTTCTTTCTTTTTTAGTTTATTCCTATATTGCTGTACCTTTCTAATACAGTATATTTCTGTATATTCTAGTACATCCCCAGCCACTGCATCGAGTTTCTTGCCTCAAAGGTACATGGCAACATGTGGCAAAGAGTGGCCACTGCCTTTCTGTGGTACCAAACACTACCCGTACCTAGGCTCCCTTTTCCAACATGGCTTTTCATCTCTGGTTTCCCACTGCCCTCTACCCGCTGCCTGTGTCTAGAGTATCATTCAGAAGAGCTACAGAATGGATTTAGTTTGGCACAGAACAACAGGCCTGGGCCAGAGCCTCCATGTGGGCTCCTTTCCTGAGGACCAATGTAGGTGGGAGAATTTCATGGCAGATGAGGATTTTGCTGATGAAGAAAGCAAGGCTCTTTCCTGGGGAGGCCACTTCTTTCAAAAGCTACATGACTTGGCAGCCCAAGGAGCCTTTTCCTCGCATGCTTGTCAGTTCTGCTGGCAGCACATGGGTAGTCCGAGCTTGTGCTCCATGGATTTCACAGCCCCTGGATGGCTTTGTACTGTGTGCCAAATAGGGAACAACAGCCTAAGAAAACAAAGCTCGTGCTATCATGCAACCTGGGAGGGATTTAGTCTCCATGTAAATGTTTCCAAGGAGCAATTGTGTGAAGGTCACAATTTACATTACAGTGATTGCCCACCGCAGGAGACACCAGCGTGGTTAACCTCCTTCTCCATGTGCATCCTATCAGCAGAAACGGGATGGATTAGTGTTACATTGTCATCCTGCTCTTTGGGGATCCTGGTTTACATTTCAGCTCTGGCTGGCAAACAACTCTTGATTCTTCTATGTGAGAAGATCATTTCAAACCAGGCAAGGAACAAAGCATGGAGGAGCCCATTTCTAGTGGAGCCTCTCTATCCTTAGCAGCTCCGGGAAGGCTCTTTGCTGCATATGTTTTGTCGAACCCCTTTCAGGTACTCCCAGTGCAAAGTGTGGGAGTTCACTGTTGAGACTGACCTTTCTTATGCACATAGAAAAGTGTGCCTCTCCATTCCCGCTCCATCATCATGTTCCTCAGCCTGCAGAGCAGCAGGTTGCAGGGGTGAAGTCCAGAATGCCACCTTTTGGTGTCTGAGCTTTGGAGACCTTACTCCAAAAGAGTGTGGTTTTGCCAGGTGAGTTTTAAGAAGCATTTACCCAGCAGAACTGATGCCACCGATCATCAGCTTGCAGCAGCCATGTTCTTTGCTTCAGTAAATAACCTTCCCATGCAGAATGCACATCTGGCTCTATGGCAGAGGTTTCCTTAGTTTTGAAATCTCTGGTTCTTGGAATGGTTCCATTTTGGAGAAGCCTCTGGAAAACAATTAGACAATTCCAGAGAAAAACTGCATTAGGGCAGAAGGTGCTTGTGCATCACCTTCCTTCCCTGCCACGCCATCCCCTTTCCTTCCCCTCTTTAAGGACCGTTTCAGCAGGTGCTATATTTAGACCCATCACTTTCACAGACCTGGTAAACATGTCCAGCGTGGTCTGACTTGACTTTTGAAGGAGATGGTGAAATGAGTTGTGTTTGGCTCAGTCTGAAGGGCTGCCTGGCAGAGATCTTTGCAGGGAGCAGAAAGGAAACCTGCCTCTGGGAGCACGCAGACACCCAAACACTGCAGGAAGGGTGATATTACTCACAGTAGTTGGTACTGGGGGTTGTGTAGGATGGCACTCGACCTTGGAAGCTCTTTGAGACAGCGACAACGTTTTCTTTGCTGTGTTTAGCAGCCTGGCATCGGTTCTGCTCACGAACAGGACTCCTTGACCATAAACAAATACATACAAATAGTAGTGGTCAGTTGAAGGAGCAAGTAGCCAGTCAGTCCTGAAAATGCACCATTTGGGCGACTGCTCATTCTCCTCACTCTGTCCCTCACGCTGCGCTGGCCGTTATGCAATCTGCCATTTGTCTCCATAAATCCAACTGGATTTCAGTGTCGCTGTGTTGTCATTACATGCTGGCTATGTATGAACTGGCAGCACCACCAAATCCCCAGGGGACATCTTCTGATGCCCCTGAAGCAAAATGCACCTAAGCAGGCACGGTGGACAGAATAAGGCTTACTGACATATGGGGGTATCAGAGCCAGATTGAGACTGACAGGGAAGTAGTGAGTGGCAAAGGCTGGGAGAGAGATCCAACGCAGCTCTGCAATTGCTGAGGCTGACATTTAAATTGCAGGCAGCCATGGGCTCATTCCAGGAGCCGCTTGTGGTTGGATGCAGGTTTGATCATGCAGAGGAGAAGCAGGAAAAGAAAAAGGGGGCAAAAAAGAAAGAAAAATCAAATTGTTCTCGGAAATCATGTTTAATGTAGAAATCTGGTTAATATTAAAGTGTAATCTGCAGTTTTCAAGTACACTATTCCTCGAGGAAAACGTTTCCTGTTTGAGTATTAAGGGTTCCCTTATTACATCACTTCCTATGTCAGACCCAACAAGCCTTCAACATGCATTAGTGTATTGATAATGGGAATTTCAAAATGATTGTTTGGGGGAAAAAAAACCCCTATCTGGGCAATACTCCAATCATATGGATCAATTTAGCTTTGGAATAATGGGGCCAAGCTGGTATTTTTGACACTTGTGTCCAAATAGTACTTTCAGGAGAGGTGTTCTCCACTGCAATTCAGTTTCAGGAGCATGTAAGTGTTTGGCCATCAATTATAGCACCAGGTCGATTTATTCCCTGCTAAACTGATTTTGCAGGCAGAATTCCCCTTAATCCCACACAAATTGCAAATTGATAACTGTGCCTGGAATGGAATGAACATTATGCACCCAAGTGTAATAATTTATATTAATAATAATAATAACCCACAAAATACCTGGACACTTTTACACACAGCAAAGACATATATTACTCCAAAAAGCCCAACCACTAATAACCAATTCTGCCAGCAAATGTACACACAACCCTGAAAGCCTCACAAATTACGAGAAGGAATTCTTGCAGGAAGACACCACTTATGCTCTCTATAAAATACTGATGGAAAGAGCTTTCCAGACCTGTTGACGAGATCAGAAGAAGGCCAGAACTCCACTTTTAACTCTATCAGGCTTAAAGATCATTTGTGGTTTAAGATTTAAGCTATCATGGTGTGATCCATGAGTCTTCAGCAGAAATGTTCATAGGTCACTGACAGCATCATCATTACTTAAAGACCAACTGGTTCAGAAACCTCTCAGCCTAACCTTGCTTCAGCTAAATGCAACTCTCATTGTGGAAAGAGAGAAATGACTGAAAACATCAATTTGAAATCTCTTTAAGAATCCAAAATAAGATTCAATCTGGGGAAAAAAAATCAAGAAAATGAAACTCAAACCAAACTATTTCTACAGGAATCTCAATGTAACGTTTTCATTAACTGCAGTGTGTACTGACTTGAAAAAGGCCTTACATTATCTGATGGCAATGAATTCTTGGATGGTGGATACACTGCTTTTCTTGGAATTACGGTGATTTTCAGCACAAGAAGTCACTGCTCAGTTAAATAAGGAACTTGTCTCCTAAACGTTCCAATGCACTTCTATATGCACTCAGTCACTGGAGTCAGATTTGTTCTCTGTAGAAAAGGTTAATGTCAGCTGCTCTGATTGTACCAGATGATTATTCTTTCTGATAGGTAATTTAGTTCTCTATGAAACCCTCTAGACCTTAAAATACCTTCTAATAGGACCACTGTCTCTTTGAATGGACCTTTGTATTACCTGATGAAAAAGAATTTTGCTCCAGAATTTAACTAGGGCTGCATTTCCATCACTTGAGCCTAGATTCTCTTTTCATTTTCTAAGCACTGACCTGCTATTGGAGCTGCCACCAGCCTGATATTCACAGAGCACCAACAGGAGCCAGCTGTCTTCACCGGGACTCAATGGGCACAAGCACAATCTTGCCGTTCCTAAAGGAGTGATATTGAATGTTAGCTGTGCTGAGATACATGGTTATCACTGCTGAATCCAACCACTATTAATGAACTGGCATTTATTTAACATGTAAGCATAATCTTAGTGAAATAAGTGATAAAGCCAACCAGGATACCTACAGTTCCAGCAAAACATAATGTACATTCTAAATTTGTCATCAAATTCTTTCTTTTCTTAGCAAAGACAGCAAGGGTATTTCTGATGTATTCAAAAGTGTCCAAACCACGTGTTACATATTAGAAAATTGATCAGTTTTCATACTGTTCAACATATGTGGCAGTACGCATTATATTTGAATGTATCATCACAGCATGGAATTCAAATGGAAGCAAAATGGATCAGCTTTGTATATGCTGCACTTTACATATATTATCCTCTTTTATTTACCTGCATATGCAAAGAAATGTATCAAAATTTACACAGATTTTTCCCTCTTTGCTAATATTGAAAAGAAATCCCCCTGTTTTCTTTAGAGGAGGTTAGGAAAGAGGTAAAGCAATAAAAATACTCTTTAAGTTGTGTTCTCTAATGTCATTCCTTTGAAATCAATGTCAGCTGATGAAAAAACCCTGCTGTTGCACTGAAAACAGGCTGAGAATGAAAACATCCTTCCCTCTCATTTACACCAGGCAAATACAGAAATTGGTTCAGAGCAATAGGTCAATTTTGCTGTTGGAATAACTTAAATTGGCTTCAGAAGTCAGCTCGGCAGGACCTGCCCTTCTTCCTCTGAAAGTAACGTGAAATCTGCAGTGATACACAGACAAATCTGGACTTGGCTCTCCCGATGCTCGTACCAATGCACAGAGCAAGATCTGCCCAAGAGAACTGGACCAAAGCAAAAACCCCTCTCAGTGGGATCAGTCAACCCTTGGCATTTCACCCAAACCCTCCACATTTAGATGAGCCCAAAGCTAACTGGGGACAGTGACTAACCCAGAGTGAATCGAGGTGTTTCTACTGAGTTCTGCAGCTAAAGATCTGGCCCTGGGCCCACGCGCAGATTTAGATGGGGTAACAGAAAGCAGACTGCATCCCTCCCGCCACCCCTTTGTCTGCCCCTCTCCCTCCTACTAATGCTGGGCAGAGTAAATCCCACCGCCGGCCTGGCCTCCGGAGCTGCAGCTTGTAAAGAGGCTGTTGCAGACTGGCGGAGTCCTACCCTAGAACAACAAAACCCATTGGCAACAGGGAGCAGAGAGAAAGCGGCTCATTTTTCAAGGGCTTTCTGCCCCGGCTCCATGCAGGAGCCAGCCTCCCAGACTTCCCAATATTTTCATAATTAACGGAGCTGAATGTTCATAATTTGTAAACACAATAAAAAAGAGCTTTGAGACACAGGGTGTGCAGTCAGAGGGAGAGTGTGTGCGATGGGGGAACGGTGCCGGGCTGAGGGGCAGGAGGGGGACGTTTCCTCAGGCAATTTACATTTGACTCAGGAAAGCTGGGAGGGTGCCCGCTGCAGTGAAGTGATCAGGCTCACGGCTCAAAGCGATTTTTCTTGAAGTGTCACTGCAACATACAACCACCATGTGTTCTTTCTTGGCTCCGCTTTCCCTGCTGATGCTCCAGCGCTTGGACCGGCTGCTCCTGCCTGCCCGGTCTGCATCCGTTCGCTTCGGCAGGGAAACGGACAGAACTGCGTTTTGATGCATGTAAGAGTGCTCCCCTGGCCCTCCTCCTCCTCTCACTTCCACATGAAGGGGCCCTCCTGATTTGGGAGATTTGGACAAAAGTGCTAGGAGTTAATGGACAACAAGGTCTAGGATGTGTGTCTCTGTACAGGAGACAGAGGCCGTGCGAGGAAAAGGAATGAAATCGCGTTTGCCAGACACAGCCACCTCTGCCGATCTGCCAGCCCCTAACTGAAAACGAAAGGCCTGTTCTGCACTGGGGCTCATCCCTTACGCTGGTTAAAATAGGTGCAAAAATGCTTCAGCTCAGAACTGGACCCATGCTGGGACCCCTGGGCTTGTGAGAAGTAATGGGATTAGCTAGGGCTGGGAGCAATCAGAGCACCAGGGGAGTAGCGTGTCTCAAGGCTGTAAGTAACTGTCAGTCCCACCGTGCCGAAAGAGGACACTAATTTGGTGCTGTTTCACAGGGATGATTTAATCCTTACCACCATCTGGATTCTAGCTGGAGGCCACCCACTCAAGCACTGACCAGCTTGCACGCTGCTTAGCTTGGATGATTTGATGCGATCGCAACCTGAGGCTGTAGAGCTGTCATGGGGGAAGAAATGCAAACCAGCTTCATTTACAGAACCCAGTTCAGTTTCAACTCCCAGTGAAAAAATGAAACCCGAAACAGAACCCCAAAGAATTTACGAAATAGGAATTCTGAGAGTTGCAAAATCTCCTGTGAGTGACAGCAGTTTCTGTGGGGCACACGGTAGTGATTTATGTCTAGAAACAGGCAGCTGGCATGGCTGCAATCAGAGCCATGGCTCTGCTGACTGCTGCCAAGTCAGCACAGCACTGACGCGCCAGGTCCCAATGATTCTATCACCTTCCTCTGCTCCATCGTGGGTTTCTCTTCTTGGCGGCCAGCAGCATGGCTGCAATGCAGTATTATGGTGAAGAGGGATGCTGGACATGCTTGGCAACAGCCACAGCCACAGCTCGGGCCGTGCAGCGGGGGCGAGGTGCTGGAGGCAGTGCTAAGTAGAGAATGACACGTCGACCTTACTGCATGGAAATGCCTCTGAAGCAGCCAAGAGGCAGCCAGCACACGCCTGTGGATGGAAGGACCATGCAACACTGGCTTCTCTGCTGCATTTTGGGGGTTTTTTTAGGGATATTGTTTTTGTACTCATGATAAAGCAGGACAGCCTCAAGTCACTGATATGGTTGACTTGTTCTGCTGGATCTTAACTCCTCCGTTGCCAAACTCCAATGTTCACCTTTTGCTGTTTTTCTGGGGTCACCTGGATTTCTCTTTGTCCATCCTTGCAAGAAAACTCCTTATTTCATATTCTGGGTCTCAACTAGATCTCACTTGCAGAAGCTCTCCCCTTTTGCAATGCTAAGACCTGTACAGCTCAGCTAATGTACGTTGATCTTCACCAGCACAGAGGATCTCCACTCTCAGTCTGGTGTCCCTTCTGATCTGTGTCATACCCCAACCCAAGACGCCATCAGCGCCAGCTCTCTGAGCTGCCCCCCCACTGGCTGTTGCTGGTTTTCCTTAAGGAGACCTGCAAAAACAAGGTGCCTTGACTAAGTGTGTCAATAGAGGACCACTAAAGACACAGGAGCTTGCAGTCTCCAAACCCAGCTTGCTTTTGGACCCCCCCGATGTCTTTGCTCCCAACAGCCTACTGACCTGCAGTGACTATAGTCTTCTAACTGAGCTGTTTAAATGAGGTGTACAACATTCCACGGGGTAAACAAGCCTCCGAGTTTATCAGCCTGGGTGGTAATGGAGCTAACAATGTCAGAGGGAAAGAGCATGCCTACATGTTCTCCAAGCCGTCCGGATCCGAGCCAGCTCCAGCCTCGCAGCCTTCTAGCTGCATTAACGTGGCACCTCGCCCAAACTAATAAGTCCTGTGGAGAGACGCCATGTTAACATGGCCATAAAGCTTCCAGATTGGAACAGCTTCACGGGTAGAGCCTGGGTCTGTCAGCACGGGGAGATGTAGACCTCTTTGCTGTTGCTGTTCCTCATTTTACAATCCAATTTCAGCAGAGGCAGAAGACCACCCAGCTTCGCTGTGCCCCTCAGCACGGGCCAAAGGTGCTGCCCTCGCAGCACCCTCCAGCACAAGCTGGTACAGGTTGGGGGGGTTTGACCTCCTTCCTCCCATGCAAAGTCCTGTGTGCGCAGGCACACACGGGTACACGAGTCCTGGTCTGATTCGTCCGGCTTTGAAAGCAAACAAATACCATTTTGGCCTAGAATAATTGGGCCAAATTACAGAAAGGAACGCCACGTCCTGGTTTCTTGTGATGCTTTTGTGCTTTTCATTAAATGAAAGATAAATGGCAGATAATGACTCACTCATCTCCATCCACCTTATAAGCCCCGCAATCAAACCTTATTGCACAGGCATCTAAGGTATGTAGTGCTGAAGAAAAGTGCTTGTCAGGAGGGATAGAGAACAAAGGGTACCTGGAGGTTAGTAAATGTTTTTCATGGGTTCTGTAAGCTGTGGTTTCCTCTATTGGGGGTGTTATACACTTTCGGCTTGCGAGCTCCTCTGTCAGACACCCAGCCAAACAAGGGAGTGATTAGCAGAGCTCCCTTGTTGGGGCTATTGTTGTAGGTATGGTTTTAATACACCCACAGTTCTTGGCACTGACGTTCATTTTCTGACTCCAGGAAATCTTGCACTGTTTATTGATTCAAAGGCAAGAAATAGAACATTGAGATGGAGCTAATTGGCCAGAGACACAATCTGCAAGTCACCCAAATAAATATTGCCATTAATTGAGCCCGAGTTTTGCGGGAGGAAAAAGTAGCCTGGTTTTAACAGCGATAATTTCTTGCAAATCTGTGTTTTCCTGGTTTGTTTTTCCACGGAGAGACCCTGAAGTGCAGGCTCACTTGAAGACACACCAATGTCCCAACACAAGAGCCGAGTGCCCAAGCCCTCAGTTTGGTGGCTCTGGCACAGATGGAGCCTGGCCTTGCTCTGAGGAAGGGGGGTTAAATCTGCCCGTGACATTTCAGTGTTTGCATAGGAAAAGAGCCCGCAGAGACCTCTGGCCCTGGCAACCTGGCTGCTTGTTTCTGCTTATGAATGCCCTTCAGTGGTAGATGGGATAGGATGTGCCTCAGATACATGGACTGGGCGTTCACTGTCTCGGTGAGAGCCGCACAAGCCTGTGCTAACCACTAAAGAACATTCTCTGCTATGCTGGGATTCTTTTTAGTCTCTTTTAGTTTTGCCCTTCCATCCTTAGAACTATCCATGGGCACACACTGTCCCAAGCTTCTCTAGGGAAAAAGGAGCCCATGCTTTGGTAGGCTTATTGTATGACATGGGGGCAAGACATGCTGCAAAAGGTGATGTTAGTGGGAATTAACAGTTCCTCTGCCTTCTACATCTTCCAGTAACTGGTACCTGACAGGAGGAGAGGCTTTAGCCCTCTGTTCCTCTTTCCCTTCAGTGCTCATGTGTCTGGTGATCAGGAGGATGGCAGAGATCCAAAGCACTCGGAAGAGGAATAAGAATAATGACAGAGCAGAGAGCAATATTTATAATGTTCCACTCTTTGGAACTGCAAGGGCTGGGTTATATGCATGACAGCTCTTACACTGGAGAGAAACACTGTGCTGGCTAAAGGAGCTGAGCAACCTATTTCTAATTAAAAAGGACTCCTCTCTTCCCTGCCTCTCATTTTACAGCAAATTAGATATGAAATCAGATCTGCTTTCCCTGCTTCTCTGAACTCTAATGACAGCTCACCATGGAGAAACATTTTGTTTGGGCCTAGCAGTGAGGGCAGAAGCCAAGAACAGTCTTCACAGTTTGAAATACACTGAGAAATGGTCAAGAAACTCCCTCGCTGCCGCCGCGGCAAGGCCAGTGCCTGGCACAGAGAGCAGAGCCTCAGGCTGAGGAGGAGAGCAAAAGAGCTGCGGACTGAGAAGGGAACCACAGTTGCAGACTAAGATGTGCAGGGTACAGCAATGGGTATGTTCAGGGAAGCAGAATCTACCTACTTCTTGTCTGGACCATAACAGATCTATGTCTTGCTGCTTGCCATGGAGTATCAAGCAGGTAGATAAGAGCCTTCATACTTAACACTGCCCTGGAAAGCAAAGCAAATGAAAGTCTCCACTATGTGCAGAGAGACAGGTCTTCTAAAGCTATAAACCCACTGTCCTGTTCTAATGTCATTGGAGTAACCTCAGATCCCCATCTTCTCTAGAGGAAAGGTTTGACTGACCCCAGAGTAAATGAAGACTGGAAATTCTACAGAGAAACCTTGTCAGGATTAAAAACTGAGGCCATCTCCAGGTATGTGATGAACAGGATAAAAACCCCATTACCACACGTTTTCAAGAGCCCTGATAACGTGCCAGTGCTGGAAAAACACTTGAATTCAATCAGATCATGGAACAGAAGGGTGGGAAAGCCCTTTCCTCCCTGCCTACACTTCTGCATCATGTCCCAGCTTGAGGGCACCATGGCTGTGGCCTCTCCTGGACATCAGCTCAGAGAGACACTTTCTGTTGGGTACTCCCCTTTAGAGATCTGCTCCACCAGCAGCACTCCTGAGTTCACTTCTCAGTTCTACTGCAAAATCCCTTAAGGTACATAGACCTATCTTCACCATAAAGAATAAAGCCAGCCCTGGAATGCAATGGCCTGTCTAATCCTGTTACTTTATTTCTTCCCGAGCGCAGAAGTCCTCTATTGTTAATCACTGTTTGATAAGCTCATATTGCAATTTGCCAATCACAAAGCAGTGGCAGAAAGGGGAAGGATTTGACTGACTCTGAAAAGCCAAGGAGTGCCTCTGTTAATCTCCCTGCCATTCTTCCGGCATCCCTGAAAGGCAAATACTGGTGGCTGGTGATAACCGATGGGCGGTCGGGGATAGCAAGACACCCCTGAGCCAATCCACGGGCCAAAGGCTCAGCAACACCTCTGGAAGTTGAGCAATCTCACTGAACTGTGTGTGATAAAGTTCTAATCTATTGGCTATAAAAACCTGGTCAAGGGAATGTTTTCGCGCAGTTGTTGAGTAAGAAGATAAAGGAGATTGGAAGAGATGGGGAAGTTTCTTGTTTAGTTTCTAATCACTTTCTCCCTTCAAGGTTTCTTGAACTCCAAGTCTGTTAAAGCCCCTCCTGTTGCATTGCTGCATATCAAATCAGAGAGCCTGGACCTAAGTGCAGGGATAAAAGAGCACATGCACAAACATACACATGATGCACACACACATACGAGCTGGTCACTTCTTTCAGTGGAGAGCTCTGCAGAGTCAGGCTTTCACTGAGAGCCCCGAAGTTCAAGGTGATGCACCCACACACCAGCAATTCCAACACATCCCAGCACCGTTGTCTGGTTACCCATCACCCAGTCCGATCAGTCCTCAACAACAAACTACATCTGGAGCTACTGGAATGGGATAAAAGCTACATTCCCTGGGGAGTACAGCCCATATCAAGGACTACAGCAGCATGGACAGGGAGCAGATGAGGAGGTGGGCTAGGAAACTGGAGGCTAAGAGGGTAGAACTCCTCTGAGCCCTTCCATTGCACTGGTACTACTGCTACCTACCTGAGAAAGTGCTTCAGAAACCAGGTCATCCTTCAGGTGATGGACCCTTTGGGTCCATGCCTAGTCATCACTGCTGCCAGAACAAGGGCCTTGATGTTACTGTTCCTATTGCTTGGAAAGGGACAAACCCCATCCTCTCGCTGCTTCTTACCCGGTGATCTGCTGACGGACCAAACTGCCGCCTGTCACACTGCAGTCTCATGAGGGTACTGCTGAATCACAGAAACATGCCCAAATCAAATGGCAGCGATCACAGAAACAAGAACAAACATTCATTTGTATGCTCTAGGGTAAGAGGTCCCCGAATGCCTTAACGAAAATAACTAAAAATCAGAATTACAATAAACAAAGGCAATATGCTTATAAAAAAAACATCCCACTTGGAGCATTCGTACCACTTAATCCCATCTGTCAATAACACAGCTGCACGGCAGGGACTGCTCAGCATCTTTCTTTATTTTTCTAGGCATCCTGGCTGCGTGGAGCACATTAAATGACTCAGAGTTCCAACAAGCGAGTTTGAAAGTCACTCTCTGTGGCTGCTACATGTTTGCTTTCTCTTGACCTCACCACTCATATCTTGCTGTTGTTGCAAAGCTAAGTCATGGGCTGGATCCAAAACTCGGGGCACTGCGCTCCCTTTGGATTCCTGCATTTCTGAAGGAGTCCTTCCTGCTTCCTGTTTGCGCTCTCGGCTGTGTTTCCAAAACAAAATTTCCACTGCCCTTCGAAAACAGAAGCCACACTGAGCAGGAACGCAGGCTCCAGCGCCGGGCCAGGGCCAGGACAACCCCGGAGAGGGATGTGCTGGTACAGAAGTCTTGTTTTCATCCATAAAAAGGAGGCTTCAGGCTTCCAGTGTCTTTCGGGTGCAGGTGAGGTAGATGGAGCTCGCCAGGCTGTGGCACCAGTCTAATCACTGCAGCAGGCTGACTGCTGTGAACATCTGTATTGCCAATGCATGAGTTAGATGTGGAACTCCTAACCCTTTGGTACTGAGCGTTAGGATCAATGTTAAATGACAGCGTGAGCTTTCCCCACAGCATGTGCACCAATGCTCTGTCATGGCTTCTGCTGATGAGGCTAGGGATAAAATAGAACTGGAGGGAAGCAACTTTAACTTCCTCATGCCAGCTTCCTATAGAACCGATGGCCCAAAAAAGCACCCAATTCCCTGCTGAGATGAAGAGGGTTTGCAATATAAGGAGATGAAGAAGAGTCTGTCCTGGCTGAGGATATTATCAATGACTACTTTTCCTCATTCAATATTCCCTCAAGACTACCTAATTCTAAGGTCTGTTTTCAGAGTCCTTTGGAAGGCTGGAAAAATCTGGGTATCTGGGTTTGTTTCTGGGGCAGCAAACCTGAAATGTCCTTGAGCTGTTGAGAAGCCTTCTGCTGGCTCTGGGTTCCCCTCCTTGGTGCCTCTGTTTTCTTAATGATCTTTAATCATTCATTAGTTTTGTTCATTAGATGAGAACCTGGTGAGTCTTTAACTCAGTTGGCACAAGATGTCGAGGTTATTAAAGGGAATATCATTATCACCATCTCTGCAGGTATGAAGCAAGTCAGTTGGAACTGGCTGGGGGTTTGGAGTGCATCAGGAGATGGGAACTGCAGACACCTGGGCTCTGCAAGTGATGCACAAACTTGTTTTACAGCTCCCGTTGATACTAGATGAAAGTTACTTGGATGCACTAGAGATCTGCAGGTGATGGTTTATAATGGCAATAGAATGATGTGTGATGAGAAGAATCGAATGTCCAGTAAGGTCTTTGCTTTTTTAATGTTGTGGCAGCTTATCTGGAACACCTTATTCTGCAATTTCAGGAAGAGGATGGCTGAACTGCAATGCCATTTCTGCTTTGTTTTCCTGGTATCGTTTTCCCTTTGTTAAAACTCAAATCTCTCTTTCACAACCAGGCATCTCCTGCAATTACAGTGTCAGTCATCATCCTCCATATTACCTAGATTTCGTAATGTGTGCCTGGCACCTGGGCTGTACTTGAAACATGTCATTTTCTATTTGCTCAAGTATGCACAGAAATGGATCCTGCGATGGATACCACTGGTGGCTACAAACAGCTCTGGTCTAAAACAGGTATTTGTTTCTATGAAATGAAGTTGAAACAAAACCTCCCAAGTTTTCAGGCATTTCTCCACTTGTTCACTTTGTGGTGAAGGGATCAGCTCTGCCTGTACTGCAGAGAGGATGAACTAAAACCCAGAGTGATTTAGTCACTTGAGTCCCATGGAAGATGAGCAGAGGATGCACATCTTTTTCCCACCTGTATTATCAGCAGCTTTCTGTGGGCAGCCGCTAGACCTCCTGCACGGGATGCACCACGGCTGTCTGGGGAGAGTAAGGTCTGCATGGAGAGTGCTGCTCAGAGAGTGCCAGCCCAGCCAGGCTATGGCAGAACAGTTGCTGTGTGTGAGTGGGAAGTATCCCAAAGCTTCAGGCTTTCTGTACATTTCTAGCAGCTCTAGTGTGTATAGATGCATTTCAGCGTAGTTATTTTCCTTTGCTTTAAAGCAACCTCATCTCCATCATGCTTTTATCACTGCCATGCAAAAAAAACCCCCATGGTTAATTCCTCCTCTGCCTTCGCACTCTGAGATGTGTCCTCAAACTGGGGTGGCAGAACCAGGGAGTCAAGGGCAGGAGAGCAGTGTGGGAAGAAGTCTTGGAAGCATGGAAGGCAGAACATCTGCAAGGAACAAGATGTGGGCAGAGGGAGTTTTCAAGGAGCCATTCCCTAAGGCAATTTATAGCATTGCTGAGCCCTTTCTCCTCACAGCAGGCACGTGGAATTTGATTTGGCAATTCCCTGGCCACCTGTGATTTGAGATTAAACATCATTACAATCATTCACTATGTTCTGTGCAATCAGACAGCTCTTGTTTTCCTCATTCCTTTACGTCTACCCCACTGCACCAAGTTCCATACCAAACCCTTATCACAGCTGGGTCATATCTTATCAGTGGGTTCAGACTTCCCATGGCTGTCACAGACTATGGCACTGCACTCAGAAGGGTCACTACCCTGTTATGTGTCTGCCCTTTCTATGTTGGGCAACACCAGGGAAAAACAGCTCGATAACACAGCAATGAGTGGCATCGAAATGCAAACAGACGACAGGAGATGCAGAGTCAGCATAGAGAGTTATAGCATTGGCATGGGTAGCATAGACTGGTGATAAATCCCTATCTTCGCTTTGAAACTGAGCCTTACTAGCTGGCCTGATGCCATCTTGGTATCAGGTCTCAGACATACTTCCCGCAATCCGTTGTCTGTGACCTTCCGTGCCATTAACCATTATTTCTGATGGATGCCAATGCGTGTCATTGCACAACCCCATCAGCATCACCTGTTAGTCCTGTCCTCTTTCAACCCAGTGTAAATTCATCACCGCACAACACTGAGTTCACACTCTCATGAAGGTTAATACGAGACATTAAATTAAGCTATTTCTCTCCCCTTTCTTGTGCAAAGACTATCAAAGAATTGCAATACACTTCCCACTGTCGCTCTTATCCGCCCGAGGTGAGCTGTTACCTGACTTCACAAATTTTCCCTTCCATTTTTAAAGGTCGATTATGAATGATTGGAGAATTTCACTTTCGTTGGAGATGGTTTATGTAGCAAACCCAGGATTGTTTTCATCGATATCTCAGAGCCGAAGTCATGGTGATGGGTGGGGTTATCTGCCTGGTCCTGTCTTCTATAACTTACGCTGTGGTTTCTGAACACAGCCTTCTTCTCATCATCATTTCCGAGCACCTCTGGAGGCCAAAGGGAAACACCTTGGGTTGCTCCTGGCTCTGAAGACTCCTCCTTCCTGCTGGCGCTGGCAGTGATGCGCCTGTCACCCAGAGCTTCCTCATGCCCATGGCTCAGCTCAGGTGAGCTCTGTGCTGGACACCCCATGCCCGAGCCATGCAGTCACCGGGGCCATTGATGTTGAATGAAAGAGCAAGGCAGAGATTCAATCCATGTTGATTTTGAAATGATCTCTGGAAACATAACATGATAGCAACTCCAGTAACTCCTTTCCTTTTGGCAGTGGCAGCTCTTCTTGAAATAAACAGGTAAGTTATGAGCCTCGGGAGGGGGTGGTGTTAAAACCCACTTGTCCCTCAATCATTTTTCTACTTTCCAGCTACTACACAGTACAAAAAAAGCCTTAAATGATATTTATGTTCCTGTAGACTTGGCAGCATGGTTCTGTGCTCATAACGGGCTATGGTTTTGGGGACCTGGGGAAGGGGGGAGAAATTTCCACTCATTTTGTATAATTATGATATAGAAAATATTTGTAGGTCATGTTTTCGGACCGTAACTAATGTGCTGCTCAGCCCTGCCTCCTACGTGAGCCCGACACGTTTGCCCTTGCAGGGCCGGTGGGATATTTACACCCCGATGGCATTTGCAGAGACATCACTGAGTGGGCACCAGGAGCTGCAGCTTTGGGGCTGTTCTTCCTCATTTGGTTGGCTTGGAATTCTCTCTGCCACGAACAAAACAAACCACCAAGGAAAGAAACACCCCTGAAAGGCCTCAACTCATCCCTGGGCATGTTTGGGTTTGGTGGTGGTTTCCTTTCATTTTGTCCTGGTCTCTGGTTTTTGGTGGTCAATGGGGAAAATCCCAGGGGCAGAAGTACCCATGGCTACACGGAGTGGTCATATGTAAGTAAAGGTTACATTTTGCCCAGTGTACTGCTTGGATGTATGATTTGGGTGATTCCATACCAAGCCCTTATTCCTTACCATTCACATCATGCTCAGATCCCACATTTTCCAAAATAGCATTGATTTTTGTCTCATACACACACACACACACACAGAGATATCATTCCTTAGTCCATAGAATATGTATCTATATAATCTATACATATATTTCTATATAATCTATATTAATCTATATGATTTCCTATATCTTGGACCTTATATGTAATCCTTAGTTATCTGTCAGCACAATAGGAAAAATGAGGAGTCCTGTGTTATAGGGTTCAGGGTTACAGGATTCACCATCTGCCATTCAGAAGGAGTTTCAAAGGGAAAGGCCACTTTCCAAGGACTACTCCAGGCACCAAGCTATGCAGAGCATCCTTCTGCAAGTCCTGATCAGCTCCTACCACCATGAGGCCATTGCCAGCCCTCTGTTACCATGGGGCAGAACTGAGTCAGATGGGCAGCTCAACCTGAAGGCTCCTCTCCAAACTGAAGCACCTCTTTTCATCACTATACATCTCTTAATGCCTGTTAGCCCTCCCTAACCTGTGTGAGGTGAGATAATTGCCTTTCTTCTGATTCCCAAAGAGAAAAGGAGAACTTCAGGGTAAAGCAGACACCTTTCTCCACTCTCTCCATTCAATTAGCAATGCCCACAAATCCTATCCATCTGATGAAACCCATACAAATAAAACCCCTGCCCCAAAAAGCCCTAAATTAAAATCAACAGTTCCAGGCTTCACTTTTCCTGTTCATTGTCATCGTCCCAAATCGGTGGCTCCAGCCTCTCTCAGTGGCTTCTGTAAAAATAGTTCTCCTTTACTGCTAAACCAAGGCTTCTTTATCCAGCCTCCGAGTTCCCAAATGCTGCTCTTATTTACACAGAGAAATTACAAACAGGCTCTTGATTCTTTGATCCTGTGTATTCAAACAGCCCCGGGCTTCTGCTGATTCTGGCTACAGGAATCAGGTGTGTGGTGGTGGGTTATTATGGTGCAAAGAGCTCAGATTTTAACAGTCCCAGCATCTATTTGGGCATAAAGCCTTGGGAAGGAGGAAAGCTCCGTGTCCCTCTCCTGCTCCACTGCTCTCAGGACACTGAACATTGTTCCCTTTTATTGGCATTCAAAACTGGATTTATTCCTGTTGGCCTTCAGCTGCACAAGTGTGTGATCCGGGAGGCAAAGCAGCTTTGTGGGATGCATCTCACCTATAATTGGTTTATTCTGGGTATTTTCAGTGTCAAAGACTGGAGGAGGAACCCATGATAAGAAGAATTATTTTCTTAACACTTGCTATTTTTTCCCAAGCTTTATTTCAGGAAAAAGGAATTTCAGGAATGTCCCCCAATGTGCAAATGTAGAGGCATCTTTTTTGATGTCTAAATCCCAAGCTGGATGCAAATCCCTCATTAAAATGAAATTTAGAGTTGTTGCATCAAATCCATTTTATTCCTGCTTTCCCTCCACCTCCACAAGCCAGACACTTCCTGAAGAGCCAGTGTTTTCCTTAAGAACAGGGAAAATTGTGATCCCAGGGATATGCTCTATGTGTTTGCCTGGGCATAGGCTGTTGTGGCACTCTCATGCCAGCACAGGAGCACTGTGGAGCTGACTGCTCAGCCTTGCTAGGCTCTCCTGTCACCTCTAGCATCAGTCTGTGGTGGAACAGAATATAAGAACCAGAACAACATCAAGATTTCCTGATTCTGGGCTAACTAAGCCCGAAAGTAAAGATGAGATAAAGCTGCTAAGAATCATAGAATCATAGAATAGTTAGGGTTGGAAAGGACCTTAAGATCATCCAGTTCCAACCCCCCTGCCATACACACCTCGCACTAAACCATGCCATGCATGGCTTCATCCAACCTGGCCTTGAAGAAGAAAAGGTGATGCAGAAACAGTAAGTGATGAAAAAGCCACTAAGATCCATAAAGTCCTTCCTCGCCGGTTGTGTCTGCCCTTGTTTCTTGCTATGCTGTGCCTTATGCTGGGAACTGTGTCCACAGCAGCCCCAGTGTGTTTTGCTGAGTGTGGGAGGGTGGTCCAGCAAGCTGAGCTCAGGGAAAATGTTTCCCTGCAAGGCCCGGGCATGCCTTTGCTGCATCATGCACAGTGTGAGCTCTTATCACCCAGCCTTGACATCTCCAGCCTCTGCTTGGGTGAGGGTTACAAACAGGGAATATGCTCTTTCAAATCCCTGTCAGATTGCCAGGCAAGACCTGACTTGGTGCATGGTCTAGCAGGCTACTGCTTTTGCAAGTATTTAATGGGGCTTTTTATTGTTACTAATATTACTACGCTGCATGTGAGATGTTGGGCCAAATCCTGTGTTAATGCTGGCCTTAGCCAGCAATAATCCCCATCAATTTTATGTGAGCTTGCTGCTAAGTAAGGCCAGAGAAGAAGCGAGTGGGAAGCTTTGGGTTTTCTCCCTGAGCCTAAGCCACTGAAACCAAATGGAAAGGCTTCCCTCAACCAGGGCAGCTTCAGACACGGGTGCTGAGCAGAGACAAGGGCCTGACGCTCTCATTCCCCAATTCCATCTTTGGGGACAACATGTCTGTGCCTCCGCGCAACAGAGGTGAACAGACAAAATCCTCATTCCTTATGAAGTCTGTGACTAATTCATAACGTCCTATTCCCAGCTTTCTCCCCTGTCTCCTGTCTCATTCATCTCCCTTCACTCACACCCTGGCAAACCCCCTTGCTTTAGCGAGCAGGAGGACCCTGCACAGCCAGATCACATTTTATCTTGGTTCATGGATCGCTCCTTATTTATTTAAACCTCCACTGCCTCCAGCCTCAGTAACGATGCTGCTGCCCTCAGCATCAATGCCTCTGCCAATAACAACAAGCTCCATTTAGTCTGCTACAGCTTCCTACGGAGAATTGTTTTCTCACTTTACTCCTGCTCCTCAACCCTTTAAAAATAGGCAAAGCCTAAAAATTATCCCCAACAGGCTTTTGCATTGGTTCACTTTGAAACAAAGCCTTTACACATGTTTGTTCTACAGGGTCCCACTGATTTTTCCCCTTACAAACTTTTCTCCCATTGCTTTCTCAATCCCAAGCCTTTTCCTTATATTTATATATAAATGTGAAAGGAGAAAGGGGGGAAAAGAGAAGGAAAGAAAAAAAGAGATTTATTTCTTTTATTTGATTACTGGTTCCGTATTTATGCATTTACACACATACAGGGGCAGTTGCTGTGTTTTAATCCTACAATAATTGGCTTTGGAAAAACAGTAGCTCATAATAATAATATTGTGAGTGGCCAGGATAAAAAGAGCTACTTGAATGATGGGGCAATTAATCATGCGTGTGGAGGCCAACCTGAGAGTGCCAAGCAGGCACCGAGGGAAAAATCATCTCCCCTATGTCTCCTCCTGTCTTCAGACCCACCTAATTGGTAGTCAAAACAGACTATCTCACTTCTAAATTTATCTGCCCCTTACACCGAGGCAGAGCTAAAGGTCCCATTAGGTCTGCGGCAGCGGGCACTGGTGAACACGCAGTGTTTATAAATAAACCCTATATGAATAGCTAATCCCTGGCACTGCTGCTCTCCTCAACAGCGGCCTGGCAGCTCAGCAGCATCGAGGAGGTGGAGGCCGTGGTTTCATCATGCAAAGTGCTCAGCAGCGAGCCTGGCCTCCTCTGCTGCTTCTGCTGTGATGGGGCTGTCCCTGGTCCTCATCAAACGCAAGCAACTGTTTGTATGTCTGGATGTGGAATCATAGAATCATAGAAAAGAATCATAGAATAGTTCGGGTTGGAAAGGACCTTAAGATCACTCAGCTCCAACCCCACTGCCATAAGCAGGGACACCTCACACTAAACCATGGCACCCAAGGCGTCATTCAACCTGGCCTTGAACACTGCCAGGGATGGAGCACTCACAACCTCCCTGGGCAACCCATTCCAGGGCCTCAGCACCCTCACAGGAAAGAATTTCTTCCTTAGATCCAATCTAAACCTCCCCTGTTTCAGTTTGAACCCGTTACCCCTTGTCCTGTCACTACAGTGAAGTAGTGGAAGTCTTTCTTCCCCCCCTGGATGTGTTGTTTTGCCTGCAGGTCACTCCTCTGTAGCAAGAGCAAATCAGTGTCCTCCTAAACATACTGCACTGGGGTGGGAGGAGAAGGCAAATCCTCCTTTAGCTGCAGTTGTCTGGGGGACAGCCCCTGCATCAGCAGCTGTAGATGAACCCACTGCAGCTCATCTGTCCCCCTCAAGTGCAAAGGTCCAAATGATTTTGGTGTTTGGCAACGCCAGCTACTCTAGAGGATGATGACACTTGAGCTCCTAAGTTGCCTGCATACTTTGAAGTGTTACTTGTGCCATTTGGGAACGTGTCCTTGTACATCTGTTCAGTCATAGGGTATGATTTCATGGCTGGGCTTGAGCTGATCTAAGACTTTTGCTGCTGAGAGGGAAGATCCTGCCCTGATTTCTGCCTCCAGTCCTACTGGCTCCTGTCAGCGCAGCTGCTCACAGGACCATGGCCAGGTCTGTGAGCTGATCCAGCTGAAAGCCAACCCTCTTTAGGCTGGGAGGGGGGAAGCTGGAGCAGTGAAAGCAACTGACCCATTTGGGGTCCTCCAAATCTTAGCAATAGGATCTATAAGCCATCCAAAATACTGTCTTGCTGGAGACATCAACAAGCCTCCCTGCTCCAAGTGGATAACTACTGTCCTTTACATTGGAATCAACACATACATGAACCTGAACTCTCCCAGAACTCCAAACCAACAAGATCAAATACATTTTACTCCCAGCCCTTCCTTTTCACAAGCCTCATTTACTTATATCACAAGCCAGAACTCACTGTCTTTGGCACCACAAGCTGTATGAGCAGTTGGCTGTTGCAGGCATAAAGGTGATGACGTGATAGCCGAGATGATATGGGGTGAGCTGTGATCTAGTTTTGACTTACAGGGGCTGGAATGAACCTGTGCTTTTCCCACCTTGGGTACGACGCACCACTGAGGTGGTGCTACTGAGTCTAGGAACCTAGTGCTTCTTAAAGGTATTTAAAACACTATTTCCAACCGTGATTTCCCATTTCACATGCAAGAATCCATAAAGACAGCAACCTCCCTGGAGTGTTCATTCAACAGACTGTTGTGGGACAGAACTTTCTCCTTGATTATATTGTCGAAACAGGAAAACTGGAGTAATTCGGAGGATCTCTGGTCTTTACACAGTGCATGTTGAAAAGCTTGCTCCAGTGTGAAAGTCCTTTAAAAACAGAGGCTGTATACCCAAAGTGAGCCCACCAGAAAAGAGAAATAATAAAGAAAGTAGCTTTGAAAGACTGGGCAAAGGCCTGGAGGAGCCACAGTTTTCCTTCCCTGCAGTAAAGCACGGCTAAAACAACACAAACTCCTATGGCTTACTAATTTTTCAACCCAATATTTTCATATAATTTGTGTGCTTTATAAGCCCTGGAAAACCCACAAGAGGCCACACATTTCTGATGTAATCGTCTTTGAATTCAACAAAGACCATTACCATGTCAATGAGGGGGATGGTTTCAAAGAGCAGAGGGTGGTTTGCAGAGCACCCAGAGGGGATTTTCACTGCAGCTACTGAAATAATAAACTCCTCTTCCCCCCCCTTCCAAACTTTGGCTCCAGCTGGAGACATTTCAATAGTTTAGTTCTAATCACAGATAATTCTTTCTTTATTGTGTCATTTTGGATTCTGTTGTTATACACAACAATTGTTGCCGTGTAACTACACCATCGAGGCGAAGTTTGAGCTTAGGTCAGTTTGAGCACAACCTCTTTGCATCTTGGCCTTTGAAGATGATGTCTGGTTGGGGTGGAGGTTGCCTTTGTTTCAAGGGGCTTCTTCACAGAAACGGCTTTTCTCTCTCTGAGCTGATCCCAGTTTTGAGGGTGTCTTGAGGTTCATCACTTCTGCTTCAAACTGCCAAACACTTCTGCATGGGGCTGTTTTGGTGCATGAGAAGTCCCACTGGCTTAAACTGAGCTATTCAAGAGCCAAAATACTTCACAGACATCCAGTCTTTCTAAGTTTAGGACCTCAACTGTGCCCTTCTAGGAGGCTGAAGTGAAAGGAAAGGCAGGAGGTAGGCACACCACGAACAGACAAACGGCATCACAAACTACTACCACTGTAAAATATACAAGAGCATCCAAAGAAGAAGGTTTTGTTGCAGATCATTCCCTTAGGTCCAGCCCCTCGCAAAATGCATGCTGGTGAAACAGTCTGAGTACTTCTCCCAGTGCAAAGTTACCAGTTGAAAATAATAGCTCAGGGTGAAAGAGTTGAAGAGTTGGATCTGTAGTTAATCACAAAGAAGCCTAAAACCAAGCACTGATAGCAACATGGCCCAATCATCCCTTTATGCAGAAAATATATCCCTTTATATGAAGAAGATATAACCCTTTATGAAGAAAATAATCTATTTAAGTGCTTTCCCTGCTGATCCCAGAACTCTGATCCCTCTCTTCTGGATCTACTGGCCCATGAAGTGATCATAGTGAGGGAAGTCTGAGGTTTGTCACAAGTGACCTCATCCTGTTCCCTCTGCAAGCGCTCCCTGAAGCTACGAACTCAGTGAAGCTCCAGATCACAAGGAGTTTCCAAACAGATGTCAAAATGCCTCGGGGAGAGGGAATAAATCATGACCCATCTCTATTGACTCTGGAAGGAGCCTAGCCACCCAACTCAGCCTAGATGCTGAGGGCAGGATTCGGCTGCCGAACCATAGATGTCTATCACTCTTCAAGAGCCCTGAGGTAACCCAGATGTGTGTGTGGGGTGGCAAACGTAATCTGAGAGCTCACACAATCCCTATGATTCCACAGGAGATTCCAGACCTTTCCAAAGCGGCTGGAGAGCACCTAGCAGTGAAATCCCACCCATTTGATTGCTGGTTGAGCAGAAGTACTTGGACCAGGAGCAACAGTCACAGAGAGACAAATCTTTTGGGAGGCTTTAGAGGAGGGAAGAGCATTTTCCTCCTGTTTTAAGAAGACGCCACTCGTAGGGTTGAAAAACTGCAGCTCGCCAGAGCATAACCATTAAGGGTTTATTACAATTGAGTTTTATAACGCGCGTTCTAATAAGTCCTTAAAGAATGTGGCTGCATACAGTAATCATTTCATAAATATTAATACAGCATTTAGAAATGGGGCCTTAATTTAAAGTGTTACCTTTTTATTAGCAAGTGCACGGTTTAATTACTGCAGTAAAACCAGAGATTAGTTAAGCTTTGCTGCTGTTCTATTACCTGGGAACCAGCACCGGCCCAGCTTTAATAAGCAGCTTCTGAGGAGGTGAAATTCCTCTGGCTAGAGACTGAGGGGGGAAGGTTTGCCGCTGGAAACTGACTGTATTCTTTAACAAGGCTAGACTGTGGGATAACTTCTTCTTGCTGTCTGCATTCTTGTGTGTGTGTGTGTTAATTCACACACGTCCTCAGTTATTTCCATTAGGGATTGACAGGCTGGTTCGGAGCAAACAAACAGCAATGAAGCGCGAGGATGTGCGAACGGCACTGGTGCTACACTTGAAAGGGTTTGATTCCTTTTGGGCTTGAAAAGCCAATTCTGAGAAAATATTTATTCATTTTTCCATATTTTCGTTTGCACCCTGGGCTGGAAGCTCCCTCTTCCTCCTCTATCATTTTTGGTTCAGCAGATAGAGCTGCGGAGGAGGCAGGACACCAAGTTTCCATCCCGAACTCTGCAACCGATGTGCTCAGTTGGAGGGAACAAGTCAACCTTTGTACATCGGTTTCCCAATGCACGAGATAAAAATAACAATCCTGGAGCGATTTATCCTGGTATTGTTGTTTGGAATATGGGCCTTGGGAAGAGACAACGGAGACCTCAGCAGTAGCTGCATTTTGAGCTAGGACATGAGATGACCTGATTTAATTACTCCCTACTTCAGGTAACTGCAAGCACCAGATTCCCCCTAAAACCAAAGCCTGCTCAGGGACACCGGATGTGCAGCCGCTTGCAAGACAACGCCTTTCCACAGAGAAAGGACAATCCAAGCAGATGTGGGATGGGAAAGAGGAAGGAGAGACCGTATCTGTCCTTTGCAGGAGCAGATTTCAAGAGCAGTCTGCTCAGTAACCGTCTGAGATCATTCAAGAGGCCTGTGGCTATGCCAAAAGCTGAACTCATGTCCGTTTGGTCCCTGTCTAGGAAGATAACACAAGCCGTTCCGTGAATCAGTGCAATGGGTGAAGACAGCTATGTAAAAGCAAGGCAGTTGTAGCTTCTCTTGCTATTTGCAACCCTCGTAGTCTTGTGATTTATGATGTTTCTTGTTTTGCAAACCCAATGTCTTCTGGCCAATACAGATTTAAACATTTGGAGCCATATGCAAGTCACACCCTATCTCTGACAGACACATTTGTGATCACAAAGCCTAAGCTCTCCTCTTACATGAGTGTGTGTGTGCTTTTGGCAAGCGCAGAGCTGGGAAGACAACAACCACCTACAGCTGGAGACCTGAGGGAATTCTCAGACTTGGGTTTTGGCAACAAGGGGAAAAAAACCCTCTGAATCATACAAATGTGGCAAAAACCAGAGCAAAATGAAAGCTAATGCAGAGAAATCAGGACTGAAGGTAACTGGAAAGTGGAACAAGAGAAGATGAGACTAATGGAGGATGAAGAAAGAAGAGAGATCTTCTGAGCTGTCTTGTGCATCCATCTCCTCTAGGAAGAGGGCATTGGTAGAGCCTTGTGCTATCAAGGAATGACACAGTTTGGTTTCTCCTGGTGAGGAATTACAAAGAGAAAAGGAAGACAAGGAACAATATGAAGGGACTGATACTCAATCCATGGTAAATACCAAGCATTCACGCTAGACTCCCTCGTTGGGATGCAAGCGGGCAATCTGAGTGCTGTCACCTATCCAGGTCTTTCGCACCTTACTCGGCCAAGCTGAGCAGCATTCCCAGCTGTGACACATGGATCAGTACTGGATGTTGCCATGGTTAATTTGACAATTAAAAACAAATACAGCTTACACTGCAGCCCACGTTATAAAAATAAATGGAACTACTTTGCATAACAGCATAATTAGGGCCTAATTGCCAGCTGGTCTGTTAAACCATACATGAAAACAAACAGGGCTATAAATTACATTATTAGAATGCTATTGTGGCTTGGGGAGATATTACACCATGAGAGCTTATTCTGAGGATCACATTGTGAACAGGGCAGACCCAACCGGAGCACAGACCAAGCATCACCCTCCTCCAATTGTCTTCCTCATAACCTTGGGGACCACTCAAACAATTCGTCATCATCTTCTTTCCACTTGAGATCATCCCTGCATCCTCTCCACAGAACACCACGAAAGACACAGATACAGGAAAGGAATATACCCTTTTATATCTTAATTCTTAAAGAGGCTTGGAGTGGCGCTGGACCCAGAGTTCTCCTGGAAACTTTACCTTATGTTAAACCATCACCCATCATTAAAGCTGAATGACATTGTCAGCATTCATATTTCTGCCTCACTGTTTTCTGCTGGTGGTGTTTGTTTTTGGGTGAACAATTGGACTCACAGAGTCTGCCTGGGAAACCAAGGAATGATGCTGAGCATCATCTCTAATAGAATCTTGTCTGTAAGTTATTTGCTTACATGCACAGGACACACTGGAGTGCTATTAGGATGAGAACTTAGCCTCTGCTATTACTGTAACTTCAACTCTCTGTAGATATATCATACACATGTGTTGAATTAGCTGTAATCGAACTTCCCATGATGACATTAGACACAAGGGCAGATTCAGGATCTGGCTTTGCCATTTCCTTATGTCTCTTCAATAATTAGGGTAGCAAGTGGATGGGGAAACAGATTCCAGCCAAAGGGATTCAGAGCAAAAGGGAAAAGAAATCATGACTATTTGAGGCTGCTCCAATAGCATCAGCCAGCAGTCAGCTCTCTTTCATTTCACAGCCACTGCATTAGCTCAGTCCATTCACTTCTATGATGTTTGCATTTTTACAGCACCTTTCACTGGAATATTCCCAATCCCTTGCAAACAGTGGGTCAAATGTTGTGTTGGTCACATTATATTCCCTTGGTCACATCAATAGCTGGGCCTTTGGTGAGTGGACCAAAGGGTTGGCTCATTGTGTTACCTGTAAGATGTACTTAGGGAGCTGTTTGTGAGTGCAGCTGAAGGAACCCTGAGATGGAGCGTGACGGCCCATGGGAACGTTAAATAAGGGTTGGGAAGGAGACGTTGGCAATACCAGATTTAGCTCATAGCACTGAGGAGGAGTTCGCACTTTATCCAGGGACCCTGCTCTTCAGCAACCCGTTCGCAGAGGCGTCTGTCTCTCCTAACGTGTGTTCACATCTCCCATAAACAGAGGTGTGCACCTCCAGCAACACAATGCCCAAATCCCAGCCTGGGTGTGCACTCCAAGAACCACCTGGCACATCACCCTCATCTGCCCACACACAGTCTGCTCAGGGTGTTTCTCCTTTCCACTGCTGCCTTCCCCTTCCCCAGCTGGGCCGAAGATAAGCTACAAACCATCTCTACACACAGAATTACCCCTCTAACACCCCAAGCTCTTTTCTTCCCCTCCAGAAATTTCCATGAGTCTCACTGATTCCTGATCTTGGCTCCACAGAGGAGCAGGAATGCGAGGCTGCAATCAGTGCCATTGTGGGAATGACAGCAGAGGCAAAGCCCCGCTGGCTTTGGGAGCAGATTGTTATTGCAGTAAGTTAGGCTGTGCTAACAGAACCCACTTTGTCAGGCAGCCACAGCGCTGGCAGCCTCTTCCCCCTGGCTGTCCTGTGCCAAGCCGAGGGGCAGCCCGCGGAGATAGGCCATTTGATTTACTTCACAGTTATTTCTTGCAGGATGAAGGAAAACTAGAGAAAGGAAATTAAAAGCAGACTTGGATCACTGAGTCAGCACAGACACACATGCTCGCTGCCTGCTGGGTCATTGGCTGGCACTGGCAGAGCTCCACTGGGTGGAAGTTTATAGACTGCATTATAAAGCCTTTTGCCTGCAGTGGTTATCATGAGAAACGCAGGAGCAAATGAATCCAGGCAGGATGGGAAGAGTGCTGTGAGGATTAAGGAGCCCTTTGTGTCACCTTTTAACTACTGCTTGTTATTTATAACAAAGGAAAATATCAGGGGGCAGAACCTGGTGTAAATCAATGTAACCCCCCCAGCCCTCCCCTGCTATCTGCAAGTGTTAAAACACGCAGCTCTGCTCCCCCGGCTGTTCCCTTACCCACCAGCATCCCTCACATCCCTGTGCTGGGTTGGGACTGGCTCCCCAAAGCAGGGTCCATGGGAGGATGTCTTTTCCCGATGAAAGAACGACAACGTTGTGGCCGATAGATTTCAGATGCAAGCTGCTCTCTAGTGTCCAGCACTGAGCATCCTCCAGGGCAGCAAGGTTTAAGGGCAGGGGTTTAAGGACCATTTTGTATGAGCAGAGTAGGTGGTATCTTATTTCATATAGACCAAATGTATGACTGACATCACACTGTCACCATTCCACATCCTTTTCCCATGGTCTCCCCAATTTCTTTTCCCTTCATCCCTTAGGCAACAGATCCTCCTGGAGTCACTCAAACACATCAGTGAACAACTGATACTCGCTGTTTGCCCCTTGCTTAGAGCTATATCCATCTGCCCGGAGATGATCTAATCTCCTTGCTTTCACAACTTCCAGGCAAGAAGGTTTCCCTGCAGATCGATACTGTTTGTACATGAGTCTTTTTAAGACCCGTTTTCCTTAGAGCAGGAAGCATTCCCACATTTGTATTAGGCACTTTCTGAAGAGACATATTGCCATTCACGTTTGTTTTCTGTTCTCTTTGGCTGCCTCTCGATGCTTTCGTCCAGAGCCGCGCGTCAGCGGTTCTGGCAGAAGTGGATAACTAATGACTTTGGAAGGTCCTATTTCATGTGAAGTTTATCTGCTTCTGACTGACAGCGAAGTGGACCCTTTCCAAAAGCTTCAGGTTAATTTCCCTGGTTCCTGATGTCCTCTTATGTCAGACACGAGATTCATTCTCCTGCCAGTACCCAGAAGGTTTGAATCACAGAATATGCCTGTCATGCTTTACCTCTCCATCAGCTTTGATGGGCATATGGGATATTAAATGGGCATTTTCTTCCTTGGGGAAAAAAAAGGGACTTTGTTTTAACCTGTTTGCTCCTCACTGAAATTAGCATCTGTGAGAGGGGGGTGAGAGAAATGAAGGTGGAAGGAAGCGAAGGAAAGATGTGGAAAAACTGAGCAGAACTGAACACAAAGAAGATGAATCAAGGATCAATAAAAGTGAATGAAAACAGGGAAAATCACTGGAGGTCTTGAAATATCCCATGGAAGAACACCAGACATCAAGCCCTGCTGATGAGACGTGATTTGAAATTGTGGCCATCCCACCAAGCAAAGGGAATACAGAAGAATATAGAAGGTGGATGTGACCTCAAAAGGATTGATGTGTGTCCCTGTGGTGATCCCACCGCTCAGGTCTGGTCTCATCCCGCTCAGGCAGGAGAGGGAAGTCCCAGAAGGGCGAAGTCTGCATCATGTCAGTGCACAAGGCTTAATGTCAGTGTCCTGGAGTGCGAGAGCAAACTGAAGAGTAAGAGCTGTGAGACCTCCTCTCACCATCCAGCCACTGTGAGCTCCACAGAGGAGCAGCCACAAACCCAAAGGATAACTTGAAGCCACCGAGCGCTCCCTTCACTGCCCGCTTAGAAACCTCTGCTGGTCCTCAAGCAGCCCTTGTGAGGGGAACACAATACAACAAGATAAAGGAGAGAGCCAATACCAACAGAACATGCCTGCTGCCAACATTTCTTCATCTCTATTTTTCTAGAGAAAGAAAATACAGACTAAGCACATAACGGACAGGACTTACTGAGCTCAGTCATTTTTCTCCCTCCCATGCACCACTTTGGAAAATAAACAGTTTTCAAAAATACAGAGGTTTTTTGGCTTTTTCAAGCCCAAGGCCCGTATGTAGAGGAACAGCAAAGCTTTAAGAGCTGCATTTTTGCCTTTTTTCCCCTGCTGTAATTATGGTCTCATTAAGATTCCAATAAAAAATAGTCAAGAAATCCATTTTTTGGTGTTTTTGCAGGGAAAACAGCAGTGCCCACAGTGTCTCGCTCCATGTTACGCTTTTCAAATATTTGCATTTGAAATTCCTCACTGCAAATAATTCCAAGCCAAATGTAAATATAACACTTAGATTGCTCCCAGAAGAACATTCTTTTGACCATTAATCCCTCCAATTCGGAATCAGATTTTTCCCTCTCTCCCTTCTTTTTTATCCCCTTTCTCCCCAGGACTGTAATTTCACTGTACTGACTGGACCCTGCATCTTGACAGGCAATATATATATATATACACATACAACTATACACATATAATCTTATTTTATATATATATATTCTATATATATATACGCGCTATATATATATATAACATATATATATATATATATGTATTTTTAT
>NDXB01011933.1:227873-281942 GCA_002631895.1 Agapornis roseicollis
TCTTTTTTATCCCCTTTCTCCCCAGGACTGTAATTTCACTGTACTGACTGGACCCTGCATCTTGACAGGCAATATATATATATACACATACAACTATACACATATAATCTTATTTTATATATATATGCTATATATATATACGCGCTATATATATATATAGCATATATATATATATATGTATGTTAGTACCCACTGGAGCTCGCTTCCATCTCCTTTGCTTGCTTTGTGTCAGCCTCTCTGTCAACCCTGTCTGCTCTTACACAGCCCATGGGGGAAGAGGTCTGTTTGTTATGACAGAATGACCGGGATGATGTTCTTGGCAGGATGTTGAGTGGATGAGGAGCTTCCAGGCTTAAAAGACAAGGTGTGTTAACATGCTGAGCCCTAGCGAGGAAGCAGAGCGCAACACTGACCTGTAAGCAGGTAGGGACATTATCACTCTTGCTTCACCTGTGTTTTCCTAGAACAGAGATAGAAGAGAGAGGAGGAACCATCCATACCCTCTAAGCAAAGCTCCTGCAGAATACAGGCCACAGGATTTCTGTTTGAGTAAATCCTTCAAAACCAGACCAAACCCTGCAGTGAGGCCCCCATGTGTTAGGGATTCCACCATCTTCCCAGGTAACTTGTGCCAAAATCACTTCTCTTCACCTCCCAGAATGAATGTGTCAACTCCCAAGAATGACTGTGCCCAGCCAATCTCCTGGAGCTGATGGTAACTGGGTTCCTAATTCAGGTGGGATGAATCCACACCTGTGTGTTTCTATGAGCAAGGATCAGTACAAAAAGGGTTTGTCTCACACTTCTCCAGCCAGCTTCCAGCTTTGTGTCCATCTATCTGCCCAACAGTCCTCTAGGCCAGGAAGAGCTGGAGCTAACTCCTAGTAGTGTTGTGGCATGATTCGCTTTCACATTAAAATCCTCTTGTCTGCTCCAGTGAATCACAGAATGGTGAGGGTTGGAATAAAACAAGCAAAAAAGAAATAGGGGAATGATGATGACAGCCCTTAGAGCGCTGCAGAGATTCCTTGAGGCACGGGTGACACATCATTCAACGTATTAAATCAACCATCTCAGCTATCACGTCACTGTGCTTTCAAGGGTGCAAGGAAAGTTTTCCCTGACATTTGAGATGAGAATTAATTCAAAATTCACTGATGGGGTCTTTATTTGGGTTATTCTTCTCTTTTCCTTTTTTCCCCTCTATTGCATCTCATCTTGCATGACCATTTCATAAGCCACCACATACAATGAACTGGAAGCCTCTCTTCTCCAGGCTGAACAAGCCCAGCTCTGAGCCTGGTTCCAGAGCAGAGGTGTCCAGCCCTCTCCTCACGATGGCGATGCTGAGGGGGAATTTGCTGCTGAACTGGAATCTGTGTCTGTTACTGATGGAGAGAAACAAAAGCCCCGATGCAGGGACTTCAATGCAATGTGTTTATTAGTGTTTGCGTAGTGTTTTGGTCATGGCCCTGTCCATGGAGGGATTTGAGTATTTGAACAGAGCAGCTCCAACCCCACTGCCATAAGCACCGTCGGAGGCACATGGACAATGCACTTCTATGCTGCACTGCCATGCATTTCCAGGCTTTNCTTCCCCAAACAGCAGCTGGCTCCCACAGCCAGCACCGTCGGAGGCACATGGACAATGCACTTCTATGCTGCACTGCCATGCATTTCCAGGCTTTCCTCTTCCAGCCCCCCTCGCCTCCCACCCCTCAGGAAGATGGTTTATGAACTGTGTACAAATGTTTTCATTCAATGGGAGGAATGTTGTTTTCCTAAAATCAGGAATTAAGACTGGGGCTCATTTCAGGAATTAAGGTGTTAAGCCTCAGGAATCCAGCTGCAAAGACAAGCAGCATCCAAGGTACAGAAATGCCAACCGGCAGGAATCTGGGTGCGGAGGCTGTGCAATGTTAATTGGGTTTTTTTCTTAAAGCCAGGTTTGTCCTGGTTAGTGGAAGGCATTCTGTGCACTCGTCTTGAAGCAGCACTTGGAAAAAGGCCCTGGGGGACTTCTTTCCAGACCTTGTATTCATTGGAAGCTATTGGGTTGTATCATCCCACTTTCCCCATGGTTTTTTTCCCTTGTGGGAATTGAGTGTGGTGGTGTTGGCACACGGCTGCCTCCCACCTCTGTGCCTGGGGTGGAATGCAGGGAGCACAGACAGATCATCCCAGGAATGCAGTGGGTGTTTCCTTGGGTCTTGTTTCTAGGTTTTAATTGCTTTAAAAATAATAGCAAGTGTGATGAAAAAGAAAAGATAGAAAGCTGTGAAGTGAAGGGGAAATCAGTTTGTAAGACAATGGAGCAGACTGCATTGCCCTGAGCCAGGCAAGGCCAGTCCTGGAGTAGCTTTCTCCACCTCCCCTGCTTTGCATTTGGCTTGATGAGTATCTCCCAACTGAGCTTACACATCTCAGCTGACAAACCTCAGCCCTAAGCTGCATCTCTCACCCTCGCTCTGATTATGGACCACTTGATGACAGGCTGATGCATCCTCAGTCTGCAGGCAGACACCATTGCTAACGTGGTTCAGGCCTGAAGCACGCACTCTGCCCCTGGCCCTGGTTTCCATGAACAGAAGCTGTCAGTCAGGATTTGAATCTCTCCATCTATGATGCACTTTGCATAAAATACATAAAAATAGAAGCAACATCTTTAAGAGCATTCTCCCTGTTTGTTTTGCTTTCGGGTCTCCACTGTACCACAAACTATTCATCAAAATGAACTCCAGTACACACCTGATCAGCTAAGCAAACAGGCACAATTTAAATACGATTATAAAGGCACCAAACCTGCACTGCTAAATCACACCAGCTTTTCCCTGCAACACTTGGTCAGGAGTTTAGGCTGTTTGTTTTCTCTATGCAAAGGAAACATAATCAGCCTCTGTCCTTGACAAGAGGGGAGATGATGGGATCTCAGGAGACTCCCTGAACCAGAGAGAAATCAAAGCCATTTCACTGGCCTCTGATTTGGAGACACAAATGTGTGTTTCAGATACAATTGCAACATTTGCCATGGAAAGCTGCTTGGAAAAGATAAACTTTACAGTTTCCCCATCACTACAAAATGTATTCATTTATTGTCAGCAGCAAAGATTACCCCTGTACACAGAGTCCAGAAACCGTGCCCAGCTCAAACCTCCCATCTCCAGCTGGGGCTCTCCCTTTATCCCACTGTCCCTGCAGCTGGCTTTCTGCTCCATCAACCCTTCTCCTTTGCTTCGTGTTTTCATCTGCATCCCTAACAGTTGCACTGAGAGGTAATCTAAGGGTGTCACAGTCAAATATGCTCTAGGCATTTCTTCAAGAGAAGAAATCTGCAAAGGGTGAGAGGATTGGTAAGAATGAAATGAAGAAAAGTGGAACTTGAGGCAACCACCAAGAAAGAAATGTTGTGAGCAATAGGATTTCTGTAATTTAAAGTACAATATGAAAGCAGAGAGAGTAGAAATCACTCAGAATTTACTGCAAGGCCAGCTGTGGGATAACGTTATCCAGCATCATGCTCTGAGGACCACACGTCCCGGTCCAGCCTGGCACTGAGTGCAGCACATGTGCTACACTTGAAGCCCATTCAGAACCTCAGCAAAGCTGACAAACCTTGTGGCAATGCTTGAAATAAAGTAGGTATATGAAAGCTTTCCTGCAGCAAGGGCATCAGATTGGTCCCTGAAGGCTTCTGCTGTCTGGGGGAGTTTGGCTCTAGGTGTTAGTCAGTGGAACAGGAGAAGCAACTACATAACTGGCTGTGGTCAGACAACCCCCCTGTCCAGGGCAGTACAGTGAGAAACCCTCCTCTACTGACATCCTTTAGCCAACATCTTCCTTTCCAAAGTAACTCCAAAGCAAGGGCTGTAAGGAGCACCTGGAGAGCAGCAGGTTGGATACCCCAATGCTCCTCCCAGCCTAAGCCTTGGCCAGGCAGCAGAGCTGCTTCACAGAAGCGGGGCATCTTTTGATGGACATGGAGAGCTGGAAGCCCGAGCTGTCAATGAGACCTTGCAAAGCCTTCAAACACCTCTCTACCAGCGCATCTTCAGCAGTAAGAAGGCCACAAAACTTTAAGGCTCAGGATTCCCCTGGGAGAAAGGTGGAAGGGAGCTCCCCGGTTTTCCCATCACCCCAAGCAAAGGCCAGTGGACAGGAGGAGGCTCCTTGCTGGGGCAGCAGACTGTAAATCCAGGCCGTTCCCAGAGTTTACTCAACAGTGCAAACAAAAATAAACGGGTGTCAGCTCGCCTGCTTAAAGAGGCCATGAAAGGTGACACTGTGTCACTAATCCCTTGTTGCCATTCATTAAATACATCCTCTAGGCTGTTAATCTTCACACCTTCCTTTGGGGGCCACCAGGCAACAAGCTGGGAGGTCTTGACCATGGCAGAGGATGGCAGGAGATGCCTAAGGTCAGCCTGAATAAGCAAAACCAAGAGCACTGGAACTGTAATAAGATCATGTGTGAAGAATGCACGCTAAATATGATCAAATTAGCTGTGTTATGAGAAGCAACCAGGAGCCCAGCGAAGCTGACAGAGGATATCCCAGAATGCCCAGAGAAACTGGATAAGCCCAAATCCCAGATGTGGCATTTCTGTCACATCATGACAGAACATCCTTGGCCACGCTGGGGACAGCAGCAAAGGTGGGGACACTTCTAGGGCTAGGAAGAAGCATGTTCACAATGGGGATGGACCTCTCTGGCCTGCCTGCAACACAGAGCATCCAAAGAAAGGCAGCAAGCATGGATTGGCTCCCTCCAGGAAGCAGCTGGATGAAGGATTGCCATTTCAGGTTGTATCCCAAGCAGCCCTACACCTACACACCAGCCAGGCTGCCATAGGATGACAGAAGAGCAGACACAAGGACCCTCGTGTGCCCTTCAAGGGCAGGATAAAGGCACTCCTCACCTTGATGAGGGGACAGCTGGATCAGAATTAGCCTCATGTATTTTATCATTTCCATAGCAGGTCTGTGGCGTAGCCTTCTTTGTCTCAAATCAGAAATGCAGTATTGCAGTCTCACCCCATGGCATACAACAAGCAAGGGCTGCCTGCAAGGCTGGGATGAGTGGGTCAAACCCAGCAGCCTGGGCACAGTGCTGACCTTTAGGGGTGAGACTGGGTTAGAAAAGGTGATGGGGTGTGTTGTACCCTGAGATACCGCATGAAACTGGTCTTGTCTCAGCAGCTTTCCAGGCTGGGACCTCTACAGGCTCTGCCTTTTTGTATGTCCTTGGTGCCAGATGTGAATGTGCGCTGGTGCTCTCCTCACTGGGCTGTTCATCCAAACAAACATGTGGATGTTCACCACAAATGCGGGTTGTTCTGGGCTGAGCTAACCGGGTTTAGATAAAGATAACAAACAGAAAGCAGGATTTGGGAGCCAGGCTGTGGCCTGCCCAAATGCTCTCAGCATCGTGTGGCATCTCAGGCAGGACAACACAGAGAACCACACAATCCCAGCCTGGTTTGGGTTGTAGGGACCATAAAGCTCCTCCAGCTCCAACCCCTGCCAGGGGCAGGACCCCTTCCATAGAGCAGCTTGCTCCAAGCCTCTGTGTCCAACCCGGCCTTGCGCACTGCCAGGGTTGGGGCAGCCACAGCTTCTCTGGGCACCCTGGGCCAGCGCCTCAGCACCCTCACAGGGAACAGCTTCTGCCTCAGAGCTCAGCTCAGCCTCCCCTCGGGCAGGTTCAAGTCATTCCCCTTGGCCTGGCCCTACAGGCCCTTGTCCCAAGCCCCTCTCCATGTTTCCTGCAGCCCCTACTGTTACAAGGTCTCTCTTGTGCCTTATCAACCCCATTCTCCTCCTGACCTGCTCTAAATAGAGGTCTCTGGGCTTTTCTCCGGTTTGTGCATGGAAAGGAGGTGAATATTTGGGATTACAAAGTTTCTTCTTTTAGTAGATAAACTTAGTAACATGTCTGCAGTGCGGCTCAGGAGGATGACAGCACCTCTGCAAGGCATGCTGTTCCCCTCAGATTCTTCCCAGCGTTGCCTTACCACGTAATCCCCTACAGGTGTTGTTGTTATCAGAGTTTCAAGGTAAATAATCCAAGCAAGTGGACATTTTGTTATAAAAATATCTCACTGGCACATACATCCTCTTATTATTCACCCTGTGTTTGTGCTACCGCTGCAATGCAACCATATGCACTAACACTGCCCTTGCCTCCAAACGAGAGCTGCCAAATACACAGCAAGGAACAATGACACCTGGCCAGCAGGGAACAGTTCAGACTCTGTCCTCAGCCGGCCGTGCAGATCTCCCCATCAGATACACTGAGCTGTCAGGGTGACTTAGTTGGATGGGACAAGAAGAAGAAAGTCCTGACTCCCTGCCCCTTCGTGTCCCGTGGAGTTACTCTTCTGAAAGAGCTGTATCCTTGAACTAAAAGGAAATCTCTCATTTTGGCTCAAAATGATGACAGCCAGAATGGACCTGGCACGGAGGAAAAGCACACCTTTTTTGTCACATTAAATCGACAGGAAATAAGGTATTTAGAAGAATTAGCTTGCAGAGATCAAGCAGCACAAGGGAGAGATGGCCAGAGAGGCCACTGCAGCTGGTGGTGGCTCAGAGTGACCCTGCGATGAAAGATGGGGAACTTTGCCTCTATCATTTCAACATGGCAATGAACCAGCATCTCCCCCTCCCTTCCTCAGAGCAGGGACTCAGACCCCATCCTTTGCGCCAGGGCGTTACTGCAGGTTCTGCTCACCAGCTCATGTTTGTCCGTGTGTTTTGCCACCAAAATGCATTTGTGTTCATCTGAACCAAAAAAGCCCTGACACAAAAGCCCCGTCCTCACAAACCAGGGATCCCGGTGCACGCAGCCCTATTTACTATTTATCTTTGCTAAGAACATATGGTTCCACTTTGTGAGGCTGCTGGTCTCCAGGGTTAATGACATATGACCATATGGCCCAGAGCAAAGAGTGATGGGACCAATGTGCAGGACAATTAATGGGGGGGGGAGGAAGAAAAATAAAGGAAGGAGTACTGAAACGTTCCCCTACACACATAAAATGTCAGGTCCTTGGGCTGACATCGAGACAGATGTTGTTACCATCTGGGAAGATGGTAAATGTAGGCTTTCTTTTCCCTTTTTACATTTAAATGTTCCAAATGTAAATATTATACATAAAACCATTTCTAAATGGCACTGTCTTTTTTACCCTGCTGAGGCCATGGTTGTCTCCACACCACTTACATCTCGGCTTTTAAAGGTTTTCCAGTGACATACTCTCAATGTGTCCAGTGACAAATGATGTAACGTGTTATTAGACCAGTGGTGCTGTTTCAGTGGAGCCCTGGGTTTCATTAAAGTTAGCACGCAACATTTCTTCCCAAGCAGTCTCACAGAGCACCACCACCTCCATCCACACAAAGCGATGTGAAGGCACTCACAGGTATTAACAAACTGACAAAAGCAAACAGCCAGAAGGGTCCTTCAGGCTGTCCCTGTCTCATAAACCCTCCCCAGGGACTTCAGCCCTTCTGTTAGCAAGGGAATAGGCACCCCTGGCACGCATTTCACAATGGGCCAATCTGGAAGCCCCAAAGGGCTTAAAGGTATCTCTCCGGGTCAGACCTAAACCTCTGGGCTTGCCCCATTGCTCTGTGCTTCCAGGAACCCGGCTCATTAAACACTGGTGGATTTATACAAGCCAGGAGCAGAACAGGCTCAAGTACCAGTTCTGCACAAGCTGCCTTGCTCTAAACTCAAGCCTTCATCCTGCACATGCTTTGTTTGCTGCTTATTTTTAAGTATATAGGAGTGACTCTGACAGAGGCAATTGTTTTCCTGGGGTCACTTAGGGGAAAGGGCTCCTTCAACAGTACATGGCCATACTGTTATACTTGTGACACTGAGGGCAGATAGAGTTTTACTGAAAGAAGAGTGCTTTTTGGAGGATTGCTTATTTTGTTTGGGGCACTAATATAAACCGTGCTGGCAAATCCTTTCTCCTGTAGGCAAAGGTTAAGTAGTCCATTGATTTAATTGGCTTAAAGTTAAGTAGGTGCCTACAAGATTAGAGCGTGAGAGCAGACCCCCGTTTCAAGCTGGCTTCCTTCTTCCTCTGACATCACAAAAACGCTGTGTGATTGCTTTTTTCCCCCAGCTTTGAAACTTCACGTTATCTTCTGTCAACATCTCAAACGTTGGCAGCAAGACGCAAAGCAATGGGTCACCGCTGTTCCCAGCTCGCTCCTGCTGCATTGCTCATACAGCTGCAGGGACGCCCTTCAAACAGCAGAAGTCACATTTGTCCTGCACCAGGACCGCATCTGAGCGAACACGAGAAGCTCAGCTCACTGGTCTAGTGTTTTAAAGGCTGACATTCTAACTCCGTTTTCAAACACATCATTTCTGTGCTGTTTACACAGATCATATTGCATGAATATAGTGAGAACTCTGAGGAATCGGAGATGCAAGATGGGCCCTTTTGACATACTTCTTCCTGGAAGAACATCCACCATCCCATCATTTTCATGTGGCAAACACTGCTGGTTTGAGTGAGCCCTTACAATAAATAGCCTCCCAGCCCATTGAGTTCCTTATCATAGAATCACAGAATCATAGAAGAGTTAGGGTTGGAAAGGACCTAAAGACCATTAAGTTCCAACCCCACTGCCATAACCAGGGACACCTCACACTAAACCATGGCACCCAAGGCTCTGTCCAGCCTGGCCTTGAACACAGCCAGGGATGGAGCATTCACAACCTCCCTGGGCAACCCATTCCAGTGCCTCAACACCTGTACAGTAAAGAACTTCCTCCTTATATCCAATCTAAACTTCCCCTGTTTAAGTTTTAATTCATTATCCCTTGTTCTGTCACTACATAGGTAAGTAAAGTTTATCACCCATTGACATGATCCAATTATATTAAAGAGTGTGAGCACCGCTGGGAATCTCTGTAGCACGTGAGAAATGACAGTACTTTAATACTGGAAAGCACAAAAGGTCAAAATCTGAGTCCCAAAGATGAGAATAAAAGACTTCAAAGGGTATTCTGTGTCATTTCTACTAATTTGAACCTGTGCATTGCCACAGCCAGATGAGAAACTGCCAACAGCACAGAGACACTCATATCAAAACAGAGGGAACCAGTAACTTGAAGGCATCTGCTTTAAGCTGGAAGTAAATTCTTTTACAAACCCCCTCCTTCTTACCACATTTTAATTCTCTAGCAGCTTGTTGGATTATAAATGTTTATGAGACGTCTGTAATGCATACCTGGCTCTCTGGGGCACGTACAATATTGATATATTAGATTATATGATTAAATGTTTATTGAAGACATCTTAGTAATGCATAATTCTCCACTGCAGCATGTTTGAAAGAGCAGGTTGCCATTACTTTAGTGCTTCAAAGATTCACCCATGCTCTTCATCATCATGTTTAGGATAGAACGCGGTATGAAGTGTAAACAGGTACTGTCCTCCCTCCCTCCACAGTCCACTCCAGAGAGAGTGCTAAAGACTCTTATGTGAGTCAAAAACATCACTGCTTCACACTGAAAAGAGAGCACTCGAGCACATCCACTGGTGTTATAAATGCTTCAGAACGGGAACAGAGTTTTCCCCCTGTTTTCACAGCACCTGGCAGAATGAAGTTCTGTCTTCAGCTCTCCCTTAAGTGCTTTCAGTAACTGTAATAAATCAAAAGATGCAGCAGAGAGCTCTGGAAGAGAACACGCATTATGTTTGATAGATGCTTAGATGTTAAAGATGCAGATAAACACACAGTTGTCTTTAGCCACAGGTTCCTAACTCTGATGAGCTCATCTTCATGGCAAGTTCTGCAGGTGGCACTAGGAATAACTCTTCACCTCTGTGTGCCTACAGATCCCCAGGGAATTTGTCCTTTGATTTCTGCTGCTCTACCATAAAGCTTTGCATCGAGGGGGAACTGCTCTGTACACACTTGGGAGTTTTTAACACCACTGCTCCTTATCCAGCTTGCTGGGTTATTCAGGCAACTCCACACCCTGCTACATCCAATGGTTGCCATGCCCTCAGCTGCAGCACCATGTAGTGCAGAATGTGCTACGGAGACATTCCTATTCCACAGAAACAGGCTTGGAGCTGCCAGTGCTTCATGGCTGTAAAGTCACGTACATTGGGATTATAATGCCAGAAAGACTGAGAGCTCTAATCTAAAACTGCAGATCCCTTAGTGCAGAAATTACCCATTAAACAAGATAAGATGACACAAATCCCTGCTGGAATGAGTGCTGGGTGTTTGTGTAAACAGCCTGGATGTGAGCAAGGGAACAGCTGTAGGTTAGGGCTGATGTCTGGGGGGGGGTGATGGAGACAGCTTCTTTCCTTTCAGCTGGTACTTTGAAGGGCTCTGCTAATTGCTTATCTCATTTTCTAATCTGATTACCTCTGGCTGCAAACCCATCCACGCTCTGCCTCTTGTGTATGTTTATTGGAAGTGTTTTGAACTGTGAAAGGCCTGCAAAGTGCATACCCTCGCAGAAGACAGGTTAAAAACCCCAGCACAAATACCTCCAGGGTTTGTCTTTTACCTGTTTCCTCTCCTGATTATCTCAGAACAATCAGACTCCACTGTGCTTTCTTTGGAGCTGGCGTTGCACTTACAGAGTTACAGGAGAATGTGAAGTGAAGGTGGCAGCGTGTTGAAGCAGGCAGAGGCTGCTCCGGACGGCTAAAGAGATGTGTGCCTGATGTCCTCACCTCCCAGGGAATTATAAATGCATCATTTGATAATGGTATTAATAAATACATAGCCAACCACTTGAGCATTGATCTCCCTGCAGAAAGCATAGGTGTTTTCCCATGACAGAACACGAAAGCGGTATCTGAGCTGTCTGATCAGGGAGATGCCCTTTGCTAGTCACCTTCATCTCCCTAACTAACACTGATGCAGGGGTATGTTCTGGGTCAGTCATGCTAAATATGTTGGGTCCAAAGACGCACTCTGGATCCCGAGTCAAATGTCAGGGGCAGAAATACAACAATCCTTTAATATTTTATCAAGATAGTGTTATTTTGAACAGAAATTGAGGCATACTGTGAATATTCCATATATACTAGTCAGTGTGCACGGCCCTGTAAAAGGCTCCTGAGAAGCTCAATATCTAAATAGAGATGAAATGGGATTTGCTTTACCCAAATAATAAATATTTAACTAAGACAGAAATAAACGGGTATCACAGCTCAGTGACTGCAGCCCTCTCCTGTGTGCAGACTCTAAAGCAAGGCTGTGCAGTCGCAGGTTGCTGTCCTGACCATTACCATGCCGTTAGGTATTGCAGCCTATTCCTTCAGTTACTTTGTGCTAACCCATTTCACCGACCAGAGAATCATAGAATGGTTTGGGTTGGGAAGGACCTGAAGATCACCCAGTTCCAACCCCCTGCCATGGGCAGGGATGCCTCACACTAGACCATGTCACCCAAGGCTCTGCCCAGCCTGGCCTTGAACACTGCCAGGGAGATCTCATTTCCTGATGTGATATGAGAGAATTCTTGGATGTCAACATAGTTCATGGAATGGGAGAAATCCAACCTCAATGATGAGTGTCCAGTTATTTCAGGCTTAATGTAAATGCCAGGACAGATCCAGAAAGGATCGCTTTCCTTGTCCTTTACCCACCACATCTTCTTTATCATCTCTAACATAACCATCTGACCAGAAGAGAGCAGCCCTTCTCCCACACTACAGATGTATACATTGGAGAAAGTTTGGGTTCTCTTAGAGCAAACATACAAAGCTAAAGCACTGAGGGAGAAGTGAACTTAAATGCTCTTTGTGTTTGACTTAGGCAGGTCCACTTTGCCTGCATCAACTTAACGGTGCTGCAGAGGGGAAGAGAACCGGCAGGTCTAGAGCAATGCAAGGTCCTCCTTCCCCAGCGCTGCGTGTGACAGGCAAGTTGTGAATCAGACCACATCAATTAACAAGGATTTAATTAGCTTGTATCGTCTCTGTCAAATCTGACAACTCAAACAGGGAGNTGGTGCTGCAGAGGGGAAGGTCTAGAGCAATGCAAGGTCCTCCTTCCCCAGCGCTGCGTGTGACAGGCAAGTTGTGAATCAGACCACATCAATTAACAAGGATTTAATTAGCTTGTATCGTCTCTGTCAAATCTGACAACTCAAACAGGGAGAACAGATCATGGCTTGTGTGTGTGTGTGTGTGTGCTCTCTGTCTGAAGGGAACCTGAAGTTGGATAGCTATTTATAGGTACTACATGGCCTACTGCTTCCTGTGCTGTGGGAGGGTTCAAGAGTGAAGCTATAAATGAATTCCATTTCCTTTTGTCCCTTTAGGACTGTGGGTAAGGACCCTCTGCTTATTTACCTTCTGCCTGACAAGGTTTTCAACTGACTAAGCCAGTTTTCTGCAATCCCCACTGGATCCCTGACGTGGGTTTCCATCACAGCACATCCTTTCAAAGCATTATGTCTTGGTTCTGCCTGAATTATATATAAATATGCTTGCATATATATGGTAGTGTTTTCTCAGGAGAAGCATGAAATGACTCGGATCAATTTACTCCAGTCATGAAGAATTCGCCTCAGATAAAGAAGCCAAGATATCACCCAAAGCTAGAATTTACTAGCAAACACCACAAGAAGTTGTACATATAAGTCTTGCAATTTAAATTCATTTCCCACTACACTCAAACTGGACAGTAACTGTAGTGACAATGGTTATATGAATGCCAAAAATAGAACAGCATCAGCTTTTTGACCCAGAGCCCAGTCCTACACGTGTATGGGTTATCTTGCACTGAAGATGCACCTCACAGCATAGCTACTATAACTTAGGCTGGCAAAGGAAGAGTAAAGAAAGGTATTATGGCTGGAGTAACTGCTTGCTGGATGTTAGCTCAGTAATGATGTGGGGTTCTGAAAGCACCTACTAATTGCTTTCATTAAACAATTATCCATAAGATCAAATAAATAGCAAATAATAAATCTTGCCACTTTGGAGCACATTTCACTTAGATAAGCATCAACTGTAAAATATAATAGAGCTTCATTGTTATTATTAGTTTGAACTGATGACTTGGTGCTTACAAATCACGGTACCTGAGCTGTGCAAGGCACAGGAGATGCAGGTAAAGCAAGCAATAAGACTAAAACCTCTTTTTAGAGGCTCAGAGGATAGTGAAAAGTGCTCTTTCTTTACCTCAGCAACAGAGGAAAGCCCAGAGACGAGGAGGGAGCCGCTGTCTCAATGTCTGTGCTTGCCTTGAATGTCACTTCTCGAGGCCCTCTGCCTGGCAGCACCAACCTCTTCCCCAGCCCTCTCCAGAGATGGAGCTCACAAGGTCACACAACAGGACTATCATATTAAAACTTAATTAATTCCATGCATCTCATTAAATCAACAAAACTCCATGTGCCCCGAGTGTTTCTTATACCCCAGTGTTGGATTCGTTTCTGGATCTGAGCCACCAGCTTCCCAATCTGTTCAGGAGAGGCACAAAGGAGACCGTTTCCAAGTCAGTAACCAAGCAGTGATTTGTGACATGTCAGGAATATTTAGGGAAAAATGATGGTGCCAGTGACCCTGGAGAAGGGAAATCCATCTTTTGGTTGGGAAGCGGAAAATAACTCTTGGAAACCTAACACATTTCCCCCTCCCCTCTTGGTTCCAGTCTATTCCAAGATGGAAGATTAGTAGCTTGCAAAAGAAAGAATGTCACATAAAAAAATAGAAGGAACAGATTACCAGGAGCAAAACTGATACTAAACCCAAGCACTGAGCCACTTTCTCTCTGTCCTCCGCTGAGAAATACTGAGCGAACATTTACTTAGCAATTAGGTTTTAATGGCAGCACTTTCAAGGCAGCGCTGGGCAGAAAGTCAAAATCTACATTTTAAGGAGATATTTTAAGTACCCTACAATGCACAGGAGCCCGTATGGTTTTTCTTTCACTGTAACACAGCACTTTGTCTTCCTACAAATGTATGTGGCTGAAAAGAGATAAATGCACAAGTCATTAGGTATCCCATATAGCTCATTCGCTTCAGCTTCTCTGAGCAGACAGCCAGCATTGCCCTGCTGAACCCCTGATGGATTTCAGAGAAGGATGTGCAACTTAACTGTAAGTGTTCAGCTCTAGAATGAATAAAGGCCTTAAAGAGACTTTAAGATTAACTATTTCCCTTCAATTATAGACTTGAGCGTACACAAACAAGTAGACATTTGAAGTTCAGAAAGAGGCTAAATGCTGCTCATTCTATGGCATATTTCCTGGTAGAGCATCCAGACACCTGCATCTGCCGCTGCTGGCTTGTACCCACTTCATACTCCTTCTAGGACTCTCCCATGTGCCAAGAGCAATTATTTGCTCAAGAAGGGACTAACTCTCATTGCACGTTTGCAGCAAACCTGGCTTTGTGCAAGCTTAATGCAGATACAACAAGGGCCAGTCCAGACTGGCTGCTCTGGTATTTTATCTGCCCTGAGATCAAGACACAACCTTGACCAGGGAAAGAGGAGTTATTCCTAGAGAGATGAGTTGTGCAAAGAAAAACTAGTGAGAAGAACTGAGCATGAGAGAGAAAAGCCACCTGGTAACCCCGCGCCTCAGTTTCCTTTTGAAACAGGAACCTTAACACAAGACTGGACAGAGCAGAAACCAGCCATCAGAAGTGCTTGTAAGGAACCACCTCTCACTATAAATAAATTGTTATTAAAGAAAGAAAATAAGCTTTGAAGAGAGTGCAATAAACCCAGGATATAGAAACTACATCCCAAAAAGCTCCCTGAACTCACAACTGAGCGAGATGGCTGGATGTTACCATCCTCCCTGCTAATACAGCTTGTTTATTTCTGCTTTGCAGTCAATGCAGTATTAGAGAGGAAAGGCGGGGGGGGTACATTTCCATAAAAGCTTCCCCCATCCTTTTTTCTCCTTTCTCTAATGCTGCCCCTGATATATTAAGCTACATTCCTGCCAGCTTCAAGGACATGTTTCTGAATCCCATTCAAAACGCTGACAGCCACTGAACGTGTGAGAGGAAACATGCCCTCAGATGGACTGCATTTATTCGTCTGGTTATACCTTTAATCTGACATGTTTAGTAAAACCTCTGCAGTGAGTGCTGAGACCGTTCCAAGAGAAGAAAGGAGAAGCAAGATTCAGGTGTTGCCTCTGAAGGTTGCTGTAGAGTTGGTTAAGGCAGATGGCAAACTCAGTAAGAAACTGGTTCAGAGCAAGGAATGGGGCTCTCCACTGATGCTACCATGGTTTGGGGGTTTCTGATCTCAGGGATTGCTGCTGGATTTGATGGTCTTCACAGAAACCTTTTGCTATATGGAAATACAAGGATGCCCATGTGCTCCTTCATATTCTTCAATGCAAAAGATCATAGGTCTAAGCTTGAATCCATTCCACTGTTGAGGGTCACACGATCTGATTTCCCTTCTTTGAACCGACCCAAAGAGGACTTCAGCAGAACCACTTTGTGTGAATCATGAGCTAGAGTCAAGGCAGATGAGACTCAAGAGCTGCTCCCCTCAGGACAGAAACTGCTGAAGTCCTGCTCACTTTAAAAAGGGATCTGCTGATTTACCCCATCAGAAGAAGGGAAACTTCCCAGTCCCAGTTTTAATACATCAGAGCTCTCCTGCAAACAGCTGTATTATGTTTGTTTGATTTTGTTGTGGTTCTTTTTCTTCTTTAGTTGGGGACTAAATCGGTGTCTTTCCTTATTTTTAATGGTGAGAATATGTATTTGTTCCGTCCTGGTGAAGTTCTAGTTACTCCTATTCCATTCACATCAACATCAGTCAGGACCTACTCACCAGACTTAACTAGGGATTAAAGAGATTAACAAATGACTCACCATGATCTGAGGGATTTCTGAGACTCTCATAATGCTGAGCAAAGGGGAGAAAGTGGAACAGCTTAATCAGTCCTTAACTTCTTTAAATCCTCCTTTTCTCTCTCTACTAAAATGGGAGGAGACAATTCACTGCGCTGCTAAAACTGGGGTGATGGGAAAAAAGGTCACAAAGCAACTTTAATCACTATGATAAGGTTCTCCTTAAAAGCATTCAGTTCTGCCCTGATAGTCCTGCAACAGGCAGGGAGGCCTTGAGCCATGTTAAATTGTATTTGCTATCTTGAGCACTTGTGGTTACAAAGTGCCCACGGGGACAGTCAGCGTGGACAGCCCAAGGATGAGCTGGTGCTTTGAGGCACAAGCGGCAGGACCCAGAGCCCCCAGGTGGTTCAGAGGATGGTCAGTCCTTCCTCTGTGCTTTCCAGTCACTCTATACCCTTGTCCGTACCCATCTGGGGTCAAATTTAAACAGAAAGAAACCCAAACTCCTAAAAAATCATGTGCTTAAATCTTTCCAAAGGCTGGCCCTTATGTGCAAGGAGCCCTGCTGAGACTTGCCCTATGTGCGGCTTTAAGCATCATCTCTCACATCGTGGTACCTGTCTCCGGTGGCACAGGGACTGGACACAGCCTCTCTGGGGACAGAGAGGTCTGTGGAAGGGGCATCCTCTTGCTCATCATGTAACAGAGCCCTTGCAGGGCCTGACCATGGAGACAGAGAGGAACTGAAACCACCTTGGCTTCCCTGCACACTCTGAATCAGTCATGATGAGAGCATTCATCTCAGAGCACCGCCCTTTGAAGATGGAGCTATACACAGATCCCAGGGGCCAAACCTTCACAGGGACTAGAACTTGGCAGTCAAAGCCAGATCTACATTATCCAAGCGCAGTCACTTCAGTTCACAATGACGCACAGGCCTTAGATCTCCGCTTTGCTGCTTTATACCAAGTAGAAAGAGCAAATCATAGGACACCCCATAGTCCTTTGAGGCGCATCCAGCACTGGTTTTAGAGCCCTATGACTCAACTGCTAGCATTGCTCGCCACTCTCTACGTCTGGATTAAAAAGACAGACAGAAAAAAGCACCTCTGGAGCCTTTAAGACTAATTAAGAAGTGTATCAAAAGAAAAACCAAAACACAGAGAGGGGGATTGGTTTGGCTGCCTCTGAATGAATCTTACAAAATGGAAATGGGAAACATGTGCAAACACTCGAAATATTTTTGCCCCTGCAAGATACTCGAAGCCTTCCCTTGTAAAACAAATAGGGACCAAAATAAAACCAGGTTTCCTTCAGTCAGCACATCATCATTTTCATGTTAATTTTTATCTTGTTAACCCAAAAATCTATTAGAAGAGAATTATCTGCCTGGAATCTAGCTTGTGACTCATGCTAAGTGGTTCTGATATTTTGAGAAAATAAATCTTCACCCTGTTTACACAAGTCTATCTGAAATTACAGCGTGTAAAAGAAAGAATGGTTTCGAGTGGCCAGAGGTGACAAATGATCAGGCTTCTGATGTTACTAACTTTGGCCTTGTCGACGTTGGATCTTTCTTTGCTTTACTTTTAAGCCCTACTACTTGTAGCAATCACAAAGCACCAGCAGGGCTAAATGCAAACCTGACTGCACTCACTGAACAGGAAAAGAATCTTCAACTTCATGGTGCTGTTGACTATGCCCAGGTGCTGAACAAGATTACACGGTCCAATCCAGCTGTAATTACAATGGGCAGAAGAGCAATTTAACAGCAGACAGAATGGAGACAAGCCTCTCTGCTTATGAAGCCAATCTCTACTACCACACGAGTTAGCTTGCATAAAGAACATTGGCACATACAGGGCAAGATGCTTTCTAATAGGGTAGAGATCCTCAATGCCCAGTCTGGATTAGGTGTCCAAACAATGACTTCCTAAGGGGACTGGTTTTACAGAGGGAATATGGAGCGAACCAGTGGACACTGATCTCTTTAAATACACACATTGTGGTTACACCTATGAGCAGTCATTCCAGGATGCGGCAAGCATAAAGAAACAGGTAGAAGATGATGCTCAGTACTGATAAATCTGGAAGAACACACAGAAGCCCTAACTCACTGATGAGAACAAGTGCTGTAGTGCTGTGTTTTGGCTAGAGGAGATCTTGCTGGGCAAAGAGAAGGAAACAAATGAGGTGAAAACTGGGCAGTTGCATTCCAGGTACTTTTCCTGCCTGTTGATTAATTAAAAGAAGACCTCACAGCTCAGATTTTCTTCCAAAGGGTGCCAGCCAACTGGCAGCTTCACCTGGGACAATCCAACACCAGGTGCAGCTACGACCCGATGAAACCACAATGTGCTCTGGAGGGTTGTATTCGCCATCAGGCTGTTCTCTTGCAGAGGAAGAACTAAGCGGACATTTCCCATTACTCGATTTGATGCTCAAGAAGCCTCTCCTCACTTTGCGCACAGAAATCCCTGTCCAATGAAAGAATTCCACAGACAGGCCCACCGGGAACCCCTTCTGCCAGCTGATGTAACAGAGCTATTGCTGTCAGCATCTGGTTTGAACCTTCCATATTCTACACTGCGTTGTTTTATTGCCTTAGCTAAGGCTACGGGAGGACAATTATTTAGTGGTTTATATTGACGTTATTTCAACTCATCACGGGCAGCTTAAAAACACTGCTGTAGGTGCTAGGATTGCTGAAGAGTGCACAGCATCAAATGAAAGCCTGCAGGGACAAGCTGCTTTTGAACAGTTCTTTGTCACAAATTTACTCCATTTCAGTTATAGCAGTTATCAAAACGTTTACAGCTGACTTCGCTTTCCAAAGGGAATATAATCCTGTCCATCCTGTTTTACACAATTCATTCCCATGCCAGCTTTTCCAGCCTCTGGTTTAGGGGCTGGTTAACTTCCTAAATAAACCCCAGTAAATAGATAAATGTCCCTGCTCTTCAGACCACCCCTGTAATCCTATGGATCCCAGTCAGTCAGTCAGTCCTAGCACTCACCTGACAGGACTTGAATTGTCTTTATCCAGACTGGGGAGGCAACACAACACAGTGACACAGACTGGTATGAAGAGATGGCATGAGGAGGCTTTGTGAGTAAATATCAGTGAGGTGCGCAGCACCTTGAGATGTGCTGTAGAAGCAGAGTGAGTGGTTTTGTCTGTGGGTGCAGGAGAGCTGGAGCTGGGGGGAGGAGGTGGCAGACACGTTGGGGCATGAAGTGAGCCCAGGCTTGGAGCCCAAATACCTTTGTGATTTTTCTCCCCTGTTTCAACTTTGCTCCCGTGGCTTGGCTGGGCACACTCAAGCTGCTTAGCAAGCAATAACACAGATGCTTCCCCCTTTTCCCTAGGCAAGATATGGCAGACACCAAAAAGAGGGATTTGTTTTAGCCAGAAATAAAGCCCACAATCTGATTTTGCTGGTGTGCTGTTTTCCATTGCACAGCTCTGGGTTAAAGCAGCACCATAAAGCCAAAGTTTCCTTTTCACGTGCCCTTCTCATCCCCCATTTCAAGCCTCGGCCAGCATGCGCAGTGGTATGGTGCTGATCTAACCAGAACTGTGGATTGCCGTGGTCTGTTCCATCAGCACTTGGAGCCTGCCACATCAGAGAAGACAACTCAGCATCCTCTGAGGAGTGAGCGATGGGTTGGATTCCAGTGGGGAAAGCGAAGGACAAGCCATTTATTATCAATCAGCACATACATACAAATTTATGAGGTGAGAGCATCTCTGAGTATTTGCCTTATGTCAGGAGGTACCACACTGTCCTCAGTGGAAACAATATCCCAGCCTTCCCAGGGGCAGGGCAGGCCGGGAAGTCTGATGCCCGCCGCCATTCTGGGATGAAATCCATGGCATTCTTGTGCTGTTTGCAATCTGAGAACTTCACAAGAATGCTGGGGGTGAGCTTCCCACCGAGACCGCAGAACTAATACTGTTTAGTTTAAAGTGTGGATCACCCACCACAACAACCAGCACTAACGGCATCGGGGCAGCTGGCTCAGCAAAGACGTCAAGCACAGAGTAAACTGAATCCCATACGGCAAGGTGAAGGATGTCTGGTGGGAAAGCACGGAGAAGTCTTTCCTGCTACTGTCCAGGATGCTAAAGAACTGCCCTTACTGTATCTACACATGTACCTAATGGGTTGGTTTCTTTCAGGTGCTTGAGAATTCACATTTAAAATACACTATACGATTTCACAGAGCTTAGCCAGAAAGGAAGAACCAGTCTGAACACCACCACAACGTCAGCCACAGAATTATACCCTGTGTTTCCTGAAGCAAGGAACATTTTCTTCTCCATTACCTGAAACCAACACAACTGAGCTCAGTGCCTTGCAGTTAATACAATTTAGAAACATAAGCAGGAATGATTTAAGGATTTTAGCAGTGAAGTGCAGTGCTTGTGTTAATAAACTGGGTAGGTGGCTGCATCGCTTGTATCTAGTAATCAAGATTCTTCTGTGTGCATGTGAATCTTGAGGTTATTAAACACGGTGAACCAAGTATTAACAAACATGCACAGGGGCTAACTAGAAAAGCAACGAAAAATGACCAGAACGCACATTATTCACCCAGTACAATCAAAAAGAGACCAGAATATGGCTGGGAGAGGCTAGAAGGCAGCTCAGGGATAGAAGAATGGGGTTGAATGGTGGACGGATGCTGGGGACCCCACAGCTGAGTCTCTTCAGACACTTCACCTGCTGCTGAAAGGCATTTTTCAAGTTGCCTATTGCCCTAATGAGAATGGCAGGGCCGGGCACTATCTCAAAACCAGTGCCATCAGCCAAATAAAGCAGAGAGCTGCCTGCCAGCTACTCAACAGGGATTAATAAAGTGGCAAGATTTACAAGGAAGTCAACTCAAAAAGCTTTCCAAAAAACATGAATCAAAAACATTATATTGTCTTGAATATACGTCATTAGTAAATGGATTTGATGGGTTTCTGGCAGAAGGACACTTTCTGACCCTGATAGGCTAAAATACGTTTTACTGGAGCTCTGAGAGTAAGGAAAAGGTGGATGTGAAGCATGTGAAGTGAATATTAAAGCCCCTATTAAAATGGCTCCACTGAAGTTAATAGCATTTTACTGTTTCTCATCAAAGCCACAGAGGTGTGCAAACAGAACTCAAAGGTACTGAGACCAAGTTGGTGCAACAGCCCCTTCTCTAGCAGCATGTGCGTTGCTTTCCACTTTCTGTGCCCTTGAATATCCTTTTAGAGAAGCGATGCTAGCACTGAATCTGTCCAAATTCTTACAACTAACATCGCAAGTAACAGTTTGATTTGCTGCAATAAAATAAAGGATGGAAAAGTGATTTTACTGTTACTTGGACCACATTCATCAAAAGTACTTTTCATATCCACTGCTGCAAACCCCAACAACTGCCCAGATTTTAGCTGAGCAACGGTGAAATCATTCCACTGTTGGTTGTGAAGAGCTCTATGGTTAATGCCTGCTGGTGATGGGGCTGGCACTGAAGTTCTGTCACACACAGCTCAAGTGCTTAATGAAATGGTAGCTAAGGTTTGGTTGTTGGGTTGGTTTGGATTGGGTGCTTTCTGCCTTTGTCATACTTTTGTCTAATCTTTGTACACATAAATATGCTGCTACCGCCTCTGAAGGAAATAGAGCAGAAAGCTGGTTTCTGGAGGTTGTTGGCCTCATTACTGTGGATAAACCACGCAACAGGTCCAGACACATCCGGGGTGTCTCTGCATGGTAAAACCAACCCAGGAATACACTGGTTATCTAAATGTTTGCCTCACAAAAGACCTTCATGTTCACCAAAGGGATGACAGCTGATATGCCTGTATTACTGAAGGGCTGACAAGCTAAAAGAATACATTCAGATACTGAAAGACGATTTACGGTTAGAAAGCACAGACTAGGTATGGAGAGGAGATTAAGTCTGGGTAAGTTCTGTACATAGCTTTGAAGAGGTATGCAGAAAGAAGATGAAGACAAAGAGACAGAAAGACTACGGTCCAAGAAAAAGAAAAGCAAATGCTTAACTAAGTTAGAGATAGCAATTCTTGTTCAGCAAGGGTGAGCTGAGCCTTCTCATCTGCGTTTTGGGTGCTATCAATCTTCTGTAGAACCCTTCTGAGTGCACAGTTAAACCCTATGAGCCAAGACTTCTCTATGGCACAATGTTTTCTGAGTCCTTGAAGAGCTGTACTTCCCAAATCCTACTTCATCAGAGGTCTGATGCTTAGCATTGTAACACCCATTGATACGTAAGACTAAAGCTTCAAAGTGGTGATGGCCAAGAGCCACAAGGTCATTTAAGCACTTTTATATAGGATTGAGATGCTTCAAGTGTTTCTGGATTTATGTATGATTTTGAAATAGGACATTGGAGTCCAAGTCACTTAGATCCTACTGAAGAGCTAATTGAATTTTTATACATAGCAACAATTAAATCTGGAGATGGTAAATACAGAAGAACAGAAAGCATCACTGCCCTTAGAATTAAAAATACCATAGAAACTATGTGAGCACACTGCAACCAATACATTGAGCAGCCCCTAGGAAGACACCTCTGGGTGCTTGTATACGGTAGAAGTTAATCTGGATGAAAACAAGACCTATAGAGCAGTGAAAACATCCCTGACAGGATAATGTCCAATTCAAATAAACAGCCCTAATGAGATCTGTTATTACCTGCTGTTTGGTCATGCGCTGGCATGCAGTCCCAACTCTAATGTTTCTAAATGCTGTCATAAGTTTCTTCAGCTTAATCTGCTCCTGTAGATCTCAGCTGATGTCTCTCCTGCTTCACAGTAAATTACAGACAATGCTGCAGCCTGCGAGTGGATCTACATCTCTCCTAGAAAACCCCAGCACACCAAACCCAGTCTTTTCCCCATCTAAGAGAAGTTCGCTCTGACAATTAAGCTTAATAAAGAATAATGAAGGTGGAGATATTAAGCATACAATATACATAAAATATACACAGCAAACTGTATAGCTCATCCAAAGTTACTCATACAGTCCCCAAAGAGGGACAAAAAGCCAGAATAACCTGATAGCTGACAGCACTAAGATCTGGTGTGATCAAGTCTGTTCCCTCCTCTGCTGTTCAGATACACTGAGAAAGCTCCAATTAACACCTCTCCTGTCCTGCCAACGCTGACCCAAGTAGGTAGGCACAAAATATTACATCTGATAGTTAATGTCAGCCTCAGAAGAGGAGGGCTGGCCATGGTACCATGCTTGTGGCCACCTGCACCTACTGTAGAGGGCTAAGTGAAAGCAGGAGGTTCAGAGCTGCAGAACTGCCACTTCCTTGTTTTTTACCGTGTCCTCAACCTTTATAGCCTTTGGTCATAGGTGATGTGCCTTAAATTGCACATAGGCAGAAGGATCCCAAAGTGATGCATGTTATACAAAGCTCACCAGTGCGAGAGATGGTAAAAAACAGATAGGAAGTTTTGTTCATACTTGTACTGCGGCCATTACAGGATAACTCCACTTATTCCATAAGTCTTGTGCTTACATTTGTAATGAGAAGACAAATCTATAGGACTCTGATAAAGCCAGAATGGCCAGGAGTATCTCGCTGAATCAGGAAACAGTGGAAATGGTCACACTGCAGCATTCTGTCAGGTTTAGCATTACATCAGCAGTGCCTTTCTGCTGCACATCTGTGTTGGGAGAAAAGCACTGCAAGGCAGCCAAACTCCAAGTGAAACAGGAAAATGAAAGAGTTCGAACAGTATCTCTGAGTGATCCAGTTTACAGTGTTTCATCTAGATAGGGTAGTGTAGTTCCTGCATCGCTTCATCGCACCTCAGGAGTGCAGCCCTTGCAGTCCTTCCACTGGAGTATGAGGAAGGAACAGCAAGAATTTTATGCTGCTAAGCTCCTGAAACAACGCTACTGGCAAATGGCGAGGTTCTTAAAGACCAGAGGCCTCGAACTACCCCAGTTCTACGGGCTGCTGACTTCAGTCAGTGGCTTCTCTCCAGCAGAGAATGTCACCCCCAACCAGGGAGCTGACTACCGCTGAGAGCTGAACCCCTCCCTGCACCCAGAGGGGAAGGGGGCAAAGGAGGGCTACTGTTTGGTAGAACACGAGTGATGTCATCTGTTGGCAAAGGAGACATAACCCAAGTGTGCTTACAAACTGTGTAATGTTAAAAACCTTATCACTCCCATGCAAGCAAATAAAGGCAATGGGAATACGTTTTTTTTTGCGGTAAGAATGCTTTTCAGCTTGCTTTCCTGTAATATATAAGTCCGCAGAAGTGTTGTCATTTCCACAGTCCAAACAGTTTATTCAAAGACTGAGAGGAGTTTCAGTTTTCCACAACTTTGCTTTGTCCTGACAATCCCCAAGCAGGTAATACTTCTAGTGCTTTATTAACACAGACTGGGGTCAATAAACACTTTGTACTCCCTGCCTCCCATATCTACAAATGTCATTCCCCAACCCTAATGCTTAAAGACCAGAGGGATTCCCAGACCCAAGCCAGTGTAAGCTCAGCAGTTCAGTTACATTTCAGCTCTTTCCAAGGCCACCACGTCTGCCACCTTGATAAATGCAGTTGTTGCTAGGATAGAACAAAATCCTTTAATCATTTTCAAACATTAAATTCCATCATGTCTGGCCCATAAATGTAAAGTTCACTTTCCAGGAAGGATTTACCAACGCTGATACCTCGTGCTGGCAGAACGTTAACTGTACATTCAGCAAAACGATTTCTTTTTGGTGTGTGTGGGGGGGGGCTTTTGATGCACTCAGTTCCAAAAACACAGCCATACCCTAATTTGCCCCAAGTGGCTAAAGCTGGGTGTTGTCATCTGTACCTAATAAGGCGCAGGGATTTGTTTGTCACGGGCTTATCCTGGGGTAGTTAATGCTGCAAAAGGAGTGACTAAGCTCCAAGTACGTTATCCCTCCCCATCCAGCCTCGAAAGCGTTACGTCTGCGCTGGTTTCCCAGAGGCAACGCGCAACATCTGGTGCCGAACCAGTGGGGTCAAATAATGTTCTCACCATTTAGCGTAATTAACTCCAACCGCCCGTCTGCTGCAGGCCCCCGCCGCAGCCAACACAAGCAAAGCTGGGCCAAGACGAAATTTCTCCTCATTATTAAACCCAAATCTAAGCACTTGTCTGTCTGTAAAAACAGAGCGAAGGGAGGAAAACTGAAACCAGCGAACAGGGTCTGAGGTTTCAATAAATGTCAGAGAGCGTCAAGTCTGTTTGGATTGCAAATTATTGCTGGCTGATGGTCTATTATTTTACAACTAGTGATTGCTGTCAAGGAGCTGGGGAGGGGGTGGCCAGGAGAGGCTTCTCGAAGCCCAGCCAGAGGGGATGAGGAGTTACAAAATACTCCAACAATCGTTTAAAACCCCAATTCGAAAGCAACCTGAATGTGCGCTGAATTTAGAGCGTTTATAGAGCATCTCTTCAAAGGAGCCACTGAGTGCTCTGATGTGACAGAACCCATCACCAGGTCTGCCCTGACAGGGAGCATCTGCCATCCCTGCCTCTTGCTCCCAAATGCCATCCCTGGTAGAATTAAGACAACTGTGAAACAGACCATCCCCATCCCTCGCCGTGCTTAAGATGAGCTCGAATCCTGTCAAAGTGCTTGAACAATATATGCAGAACATTTAAGCTGTTCTTACATCCGTTCTGTAAATGAACTAAAATATGAATGGGTAAAACGGTCACTTCTTGAATACAGGAGGGGAGGACACGTCTTGCCTCCCACTGACTGTAAATCACAGAGGCTGAGGCTTCTAACATAGGGAAAAGTAAATAAATCTGTGCCATATGCAAAACAATCAGTGAAAACATCCTGAAGTTAATGGGGGGCAATATTTCCCCCAACGACCCTGATTCCAGCTCCCAATATCTCAGCCTGGTTTTTTGGAAGCAAACCAAGTCACTGAATAGAACTTTACAACTCAACACAGATTCTGGGTCCTTGAAATCTGTAAAGTAATGAAATGCAGAGATGTTTTATAGGGACAATATGGTTGCTCTAGGTTAATATGTGAGGTGGGCTAAAATACTTTGCAAGTGTGTCAGGGGCTATATGGGAAAGCTCCTCAGTCCTTCTCTGGTTTAACACTGCCTGAAGATGTGTTCTTATTAAATTTATGGATATCTTTGTCATCTACAACTCTCCAGGCAGGTCACCAGGACACCAGTACTACTGTGACTGAATACTGCACCATTAAACTACACTCAAGATGATGTCCAGTGTGTCTGAAGAATGCTATAAATCCTGACATTCTCCTCTCCAAAGACATTACCACTGAAGTCAGTTATTCATGGCTTGCTTGTGAGACCCTCATCCCTCTTTATGCTTGGGAAAATCACCTCTAATTCTGTCTCCTGCCCCCCTCGGACAGAACTTCTGCTTACGGCCTTCTTTAATTCCCTGGGCAGAAGCTTCATAGAGCTTTGGGCTCCATGAGAGGTGCTATTAAGTCAGATTTCATCTGTGTAACCAAGACCTTCATGTTCAGGTGATGCATTGACAGCAAGGCTTTCCACGGCGCTTGAAAACCCGGCATGTAAAAACCGCAACATACAAGTGAAACTGTCTGCAGGGGGTAATGTGGACACTGCAAGAAGAAAGAAGAACGAACCTACTTCTTATTTGCATTTCCCAGCAATGCAAACTGGAGAATTCACCGAGTTTGAAGAAAAGCAGACTTTAAAACCCCCATGAATTGTCACAATAACTCTGCTCGACGCTATTGGTGAAAGCAAATCCTATTTTTTCCCCTCTCCCTAAAATTAAACCTGTGTTTTGCAAAGCAAAAAAAGAATGGATTCATAGTTACAAAGAGCGGTTCTATTCCCCTGGACCCGCCACCTCCTCCTCTCCCTCCCTCACACACGCACGCAGCAACTGGTAATAAAACTGTAACTTATGATTTCGCACCAATAATATCCCAAGAAGGGTGCCTCTATTTTACCCTAGAGCAAAGGAAAGAGGCCAAAACAATCAACCTCTCTTGTGCAGAGCTGAACATGGGCTCCGCTCCGCCTCAGCTGCGTGTACCCCTGATGTCTGTGGAATATGCTTTACCTGCCAAACTACTCAGCCCAAAATGTGATTGTGACCCTGAAGCTTATTTTGGCCCATCACAAAGTGAGGGGAGAAGCAGAAGGAACACGAATCACCCAAAGGCTTCTCCCTGACTTTTCCTCCACAAACACAACTCGATCTTCCGTGCCGAGCCGATCGATTCTGTTCCAGTGCAACAGCTTTGGACAGCGAAATCCAAACGCTTTGAAGAGATGGATCCATTTTTATGACTTCTATCAAATTTAGCACAATTCCTGCTTTCTGGAAGCAAGAACAATTTGTTTTTCCCCCAGTGTCCTGTATTGTACAATGGCACATCTCAGGAGGAAAAATCAAGTTAGATTTTATCAAGGGGGATCGAAATTCCTGATTTGGGTCAGTTCTGCACAGAACTGAAACCAGGATCCTGATTTGGTTAGAAAGTTCCCACTGTATCACTACATGAAGAAGCAATCTTAACATCCCCTCAACCATACAAACGTAGAACTGAACAGTAAATAACTGCAGCACTTGGTCCAAAAGCTGTTGCATCCATGACAGAGAGCAGAGATGTACATATGATAACTCAGATATCAGCTCCCCGCTTCATAGCATAAAAGATGCACATTCTAGAAAGTGTTCTGCTGCCGCCCATTCTGCAGACTGTTAAACCACAACCACATTTGCTCTCTAGCCTTACAATATGCTGTTGCTGTTGAGCTACTATAAGGGCTATTACCAGGCATGGTTCATGCTTTGTACCAACTGATGGTTATCAGCATTGCAGAATGAAGTAGAGATGTACTGTTTGTCACAGAGCCTCCCCAAATACAATGCACAGTAATGAAGTCAACTCTAATGAACTAGAACACCTCTCCTGGAAGTATCCATAAGTGAACGGCTCCCTCTTTAATTACTATGAGGTTTTCTTATTAGTTACACCAAGAATTGCATTTAACTTCCTTGGCTGAACTGAACTAAGATGCACAGAGAGAGTTGAGAATAAAGTGTAACTGTTACATACTGAAATACCCCTGGAAAGCTCAGTATAAACTTAATCCCAGTAAGACCCCCTGCTCAAAACGTGCACCTTCATGGGAAGAGTGAAGAGAAAAGCTTCCTCAAGCTGGTTTGGCTTCAGCTCTGCTCCTTCACTTTGGCACTTGTTCACTTCAGAATGATGGATTAACAACCTAAAATTTCAGCAGTTTTTCCCCCTCTCTGTATTGGGATTAAGTGTTTTAGTGTAATTAGTTTCTAATTGCCGTGTCTAAACCATAGGAGTTTATGGGTGTATATACATCTCAATCTCAGCTCTCCTTAGGCAGGAGAGACTTTGAAAGAGAGACTGACCATTGTTTAATGAGCAGTTATGGTCTGACAAATGATTGTGTAAAACACTTCCTCACTTCACATGTGCTCCCTGCATGCTGGGTCCCCACAGTGCCTCCCTCTTCACTTTCCTATTAGGTATCACACCCTCTCCAATTATTTTGTCTACCTGTCAGATCCTCAGTAGTGTAAAGAAGCAACTGTCTTTGTTATCTACCTGCATGGTAACATGGTGTTAATGGGCTACTCAGTTGCCTGAGTTTACTACTTATTATAACAATAATGAATATCTCAGCTTTAGGGAGAAAAACATATTTCCCCTGTCAATACCACCGACAGTTTTAGATCTGTTTCAGACGTATCTTCTACAGAGATAGAGATGCTCTGGCAAACCTAAGTTATATCTAGCATCCACTTTCAGAATGAGATTACTGGATGTGAAGCACAGGTATGATAAAACAGCACAAGCACTTTGACTGTTAGGAATCCAAGTAGATTTGCTGTAGTTACAGAAGCATACAACTGATCCTGTTCATGAGGAACAGTGAATAATGACTCAAGTTCACGCATATCAAGAATCACTGCACCACTCTTCAAGCTGGAAGAGTGATTTTAAGAACCTCACATACAGAAATATATACAGAAAGACAGTTCTTAAAATCACAGAGTGATTTTGAGAACCTCACCTCCATAAAGACACTCTCAGAAAGGAAAAGTGGAAGGCAACTGAGGCAAACCAACAGCTGGTTCTGTGTTTGGATATCAAGCCATTTTTCTTTCTGATGCATCCGAATTTATCTCTGCCCCTGTGAAGATGCATCTCCAGTGAACTCCACACTCAGCTGGCTCCTATGCTGCTTAACTGCTTGGGGCTAAGGAAGTGTGATGATCCTCAGTGACCCTTAATGACTCTCACAGGTCCCTTCCAACTCATATTCTATGACTGGGAGCCCAAGAGTGGGTGAAAATCTCCTGAGAACAGATTCTCACACTAAATTTTACAGCTGGAAAATTCTGAAAATAAGAATATAGTGAATTTCCATTAAAATGTGGCCTAAAATTGTATCAGCTTCAATAAGTCTCATTCTACTTGGCTAAAACATCCTTAGCTTTTTCCAGTGGGAACCAGGCACATCTATTAATCGGCCTTCCCAGAACATGGATGAGAAAAACCACTAAGATATCACATTCTTTTGAATCTTCAGAAGAGTTTCTAGGCAAAATCCCATCCAAAATGAGGGTTAACATTTAGAAGCTGGACTTGGCGTCGTAAGATCTGGTGGCTAATACCTCGCTTGGGACAAACCAAACCAAACCAAACCGAACTGAAAAAGACTGCTGAACAAAACCTAGAATGAGCACATGATGGATGCGGTCTTTCTTTGGTTGCATTCAGCATGTGAAACCACCCATTGGGCTGACCACCCCGAGCTCAAATATTATTTAATGCTAGTGTAAAAAGCAAATAATAATACTGTAGTGTGAGTGTTCCATAGTGCGGCTTCCAATTCACCTCTGCCCTTCCAGACTCTGGGCAATGATTCATTTTCTCCTGACAGGAGGGGTACAGCGTTCTCAGACCTTCTTGGGTGGAAGAAAGTTGGTAGGAAGCAAATCCACAGTGAGCCATTAAACTTGATGAGGATTAATACCCTCCCTTACTAGCTTAATGTACAAAATGCATCGATCGCTTTGAGAATTGTGCTTAAGTCTACAGCTGGGAGCAAACCTGTGATCTGGGGGCTTTTTTCACTGTGTATGTACTACCTAACTAATGGTGAAACAAACCCCAGTGCAGTAGAGTTGGGTAGTCCCCTTACAGCAATAACATATTGTAAAGGATCAAGTTTCAGGACAATTAGCTCCTGGCTGCAGTTTATTACCCCATCGGAGATTTAAAACATGGGGTTTTTTTTCCCCCTGCTGCATTCCAACAATACTTAAGTGTCTGGAACTGACACTGTAAAACAATAATAGAGTGACAAATATCTGTCTATCTGAAGGCAGGCTCACAAGCTGGGCTGTTCTGAGACAATAAATTGTAAACCATGGTTTAGAAAAGCCTTTTCCTTCTCGACAGAACTGAGTCGGAACATTCTGCGTGTGTTGGTCTGGTATTACTGTTTGTTGGGATCTCCGGATGGCTGAACACCAGCGTGTCTTCAGGCAGACAACTCGGTGGAGATGTGGTTCCTGCAGGCACAAGGGCCCAAGGGCTGAAGGAAGAAACCACTTTTGTTTCTCCATGGGAACTAAAGGAAAATACCCAATTCCTCAATGGTGAGGAGGAACAAGGTGGACTAAATTCCTTTCTGCAGATACAGTGGCACGTCAGGAGCCCATAGGGACTAACCTGCATGGCCACTTGGATGACAGAAGTAATGTGATGAGACTCACCTATTTCATTCATCCAGGTATTACAGAAACCTTTAGCAGCAGGATGGAGATTGTGATACACCATAGCATTCAAAGGGTCAAAGGCTTCTTGAAACCTAATCTGGGGTCAGCCACCTTCTAAAACAGCCTCTGATAAAAATAATTAAATCAACATTAAACAAAATTTGTTTTGGCAAATTTGCTTCCAAACCCCAAAAGTGCTCCCACAAGAAGGGAACGGGAAGGATGTTTGGGCAAATGTGGCTGTATTTTGCAGTGCTTGCACATGGAGCGCAGACATGACCTGATCTTTATCAGAAACACATCTCTCTATAACCTCTGCTGCATGGACATCGTGGGTTCTTTTCAGATGGGCTTCGTAGGGAGCTTCAGTTCCTGCTGCCTTAGGTAATGTGGTTGTCCTCTGCCAACCAGAACTCTACTGGGCTACTGGCTCTGCTTCCAAGCCAAATTTGTGTTAAGTGTCTCCAGTCATAACTGTACCATTTCTCTCCTCACAGCTGTACCACTGATGTTGGTAGACTTGCAGGTTTCCTTATTGCTGAACACCTTCATCTTCTATTGACTTCCAAAACGAGGAGAAAGTATTTCCTGAAGCACTGCATTTCCCAGCAAGCCAACAGACCAAACCGTGCCAACCAAGTAACTCACTGCAGTTCTTAAAGCCTCCCCTCTGCCAGAACATACATTACATTGAACAACAAAGACCAAACTGTAAGACAGAGTGTAACACATAACGTTGCACTTCAAGTCCACTGTGCTGTTGAGCATCTGCGTCCTTTGAACCAAGCTGTATCATTACTAGAATTTGGAACATACAGAGCATTAGGGTATGAAGACAGTTTGATTCCATTGGACTGGATGGCTTTGATACTGAAATATCATTTGCAGAACATCATGAGTAGAAATATATTTGGGGACACCCTGCTACACTGGCTTTTCATACGTGCACCCTGTGGCCTGCAAACAGTCCTGCAGCTTCCAGAGTAGAAAGCCAAGAATCATCAAGAGAAATGAAAGCACACAGGGGAAAAAGGAAAAGTTGGGAGCTGTCAGGGTTGATCTGTAGGTTACTTTCCTGGATTGGAAGTGAAAAGCATCGTGCATGTTGCAAAACGTGAAGTTGCAATTACAGGAGCAAATTGTAGTGATTATACCATACATAATACTTGTCAGTGACACCATAAACAGCAGTGCAAAGTTATTGAAATTTAATTCAAATACTGTTTACTTAGGAACTGATGTTTCAATCATAACCAGAGGCTCCCAACAGGACCACATTTCCCCCATTGTTGTGGGTGTTGTGCAAACCTGCCTATGTCAGGGTATCAAAAGAGCTTCACTTGTGCGAAGCTGACTGCAGACAGCACCCTGGAGGGTCTGCAATATAAAGCTCTGCTCTGTGAATGGGGTCAGACACAGAAGAAGCTGGAGCCTCCAGGAATCCAGTTGTAGGACTGGGGCCTAAGAAAATACCCAACGATTGACAGAGCAGAAGAACGAAGCCATTCAAGATGTTGGTTTTCCTCCGATCCCTTTGGGTGGGATGCAACTCACTAAACTCTACCCAGCTCTAAGTCACCTGTCTGGTTTAAGCTGTTTCTGTAGCCCGCTTCAAAGCCAACAGAAGAGAGAAAAGCCATAGAAAGGAGCTGTGCCACCTCCCTTACATAAGAGTTCTTAGCATAGATCCTCTCATGTAATTACAGAGGCTATCCAGAGACAGCCGCCTGGATTAGATGCCTCTTCTGCAGACAGCTGTAGATGGACATGCTAAATCCCAGCTTTCCCGTGTAAGAAGGATGCTACTGCTGCCACTAAAACTGCAAGTCCAGCCTGTCTGAGTTCCAAAGCAACCAGGACAAGAGGGTTTGGTAATCTTGCTGGCTGCCTACACAGGGTGGTTTTGGAGCGCAGAGACTAAGTCTAGCCTAGTTTCCACAGGTCAGGGTTAAGGCACATTGGTGGAGTGGTGCAAAAGTCAGCCTGCGCTGCCAATATGCTGTGGATAAACACAGGCTGCTCTCTGTGGATAAACAGCAGCCCTGGAACGTCATTTTCCAGTGATGTCGATCTGGCACCTTTCTGCTGCACTAAATCCACTTTAAAGGAGTAAAGTGAAAAAAAGAAAGTGGGAAAACTAACAATGCTAAAAAAAGGCCCTGCTATATTTAGAATAAAGCTGAGGACGCATTGGTCAGTCTCCAAGGGAAATGGCCCAATGACCTGATTACTGTTCAGCAAAGTAGACGGGAAAAGCTGAAACTGGGAAACTGAATCGGTTTTATGACCTTTAAGAGCTGCAGTTAGAAAAGGGAGCTTGATGCCACTATCTCACCATGTGTTTGGGGTATTAGTCATCCTCAGGAGAGGGCCTGGCTCCTGCTGCCAGAGCTCCTCCTCCTGCAGAAAGCGCTGTGACATTAAGTAAGTTGTTCAATTATTTTAGGCCCCTCCTGAATTAATGCTCTCCTTGAAGCACCTTCTCCTCCCAGTGACACCAAGTCTGCACAGAGTAATACCTGGCACCCGATCATTCCACCCGGCTTCAGGCGCCTACTGGAGGTGGCCTAAATTAGAAGCGCATCCACCCTCAGCTCTGTATTCAGTGCTGAGAGGATGAACATCCAAAGTCTAAGCTTTCAAGTTTATTTAGGGCTAGATCTTTTTATGCTGGTGCCTGTTGGTATCTCTGTGCTTAGAAGCGCTCTGGCATGTTTATCTTCATGTGTTTATACTTTCAGGAGTGGAGAATGCATCCCCAAGTATTGCTGCTTTTAAAAGGAACCAAGATCATCGAAAGCATCACTCCCACCCCAGTCAAACTGTAGATTTCACATTTGATGTCTTCTAGACGCAGCCTCTATTTTACATGCACATTAAGAAAGCCAATTTAGAAATCCCAGTCTGACAACATCTGCAAATCACCATCAGATCTAAACTCAGTGCCCACTTATGACCATAATCCCCAGACGTGCCCTTTGATCCCTCCAGAATGAGTGTTCTAGATGGAAACCTTTAAAACTTGGCTCCCAACCACCACGCAGGTGTTTAGTTTGAGGATTGTCACAAAGGTGTGAGAAAAAGAAACCCATTCCAGCGCAGGCTGCCTAACACTTACTTGCTTTCCTGCTAATTGTACCTGCAGAAAGCAGATTCCCTCATTAGCCTCAGGAACACCACTGAACACCCAGCCTGCGCTCTCCTTCCCGCACGTCAGAATGTTATTCCTCAAGCTGGCAAGATGGAAAACTGGCCTGGCTCCAATGCCCACAGTGCACCGGCCGAGCTGCCTGCAACACAACCATTGCACAACTCTCCCAAGGCACCGCTTCCCGCGTTGCCATCAGTGCTGGCAGAAAGGCATCGCCATCCCAGGCCGTTGCCTTTGGCCCAGCCGTCCTGTGTTCCCCTGGGAAAGTTGATGGCTATGTTCTTAAATAGAAAACCATGTTTAAAAACAAAGCCACGTGTCAGTGGTAAAAGGGACAGCTCAACATGGTCATGGAGTAAAGAAGAAGGATGATTAATTGTAAGGAAATCTTCAGTTTGACCATGGTGGGGTGGTAAAACCAGCCCATGCACTGCACTGCATTCCCACTCAGTCTTCATGGAGTCCAGTTCAGTTTTCAGAGCCTCAGGGGCAGTGTGTGACTGTTTCCTATGGACTGACAGCAGCATCACCAGATGAGTGCCACTTAGAGCCAAGGTCTGTCCCTAGGCAGCTGTCAGAAGCAGCCTTGAGGGCAGATTTGTCTCTAATTATCCTATTTGCTTACTGGGAACAACCTCTACTTAAATTGAGCAGTGAGAGGCAGCTCACCTTATACTCTAGAAACAGCCAAAGAAGAAATGACCGCTGCAGTGAATGGTCCCCAGCGCACTGCATCAGCTACCTGCCTCCTGCAGTAACCATCAGGCAAACAAGAAGTCCCATTTTCCAATGGGGATGCTTTAACTCCATCTAAGGAACACATGGATACCACCCACATTAATGACTGCCTTTAACTTCCAAGAAACAAACCAGGAATATTAAAATACTTGCTAACATAAAAATGAAATGAAATGTTACAGATACTGAATTTAAGTACACGTTTAAGACCTTTCACTAAATGATTGACCAGAGGTTTATGATACAAGTCAGTATTAAACATGATTTGTTTAAAGCACAGTTACATTTTAAAACACAAATGCTGTCAAACTATTCACAGGGAAAAGAAGTGCCTTTGGCATTGTATTAGCAATATAGTTTTAATCTCCCAGTTACTGCAGTCTTACTGTTCGCATTTAAGTCTGTCAAAAAGAATTGTTTAGTAAGTGCTGCTGGACAAAGAGAATGGAAATCACCACCATTTCAGCAAGAATCTGAGGGCAGAAAAGGCTGCCCAATACTGCTGGAAATAACTGTATTAATTAAAGGCATTTTAAGACACTCAAATTCCCATGTTGCTGAATAACGTCTCCTAAGCAGAGCAGGGTTAAACAGCAGTGATGGAGATGTGCCGTTTCCAGGACCTGCATCCCTCGGAGGCATGGTCATCAAAGTGGGGCCCAACTCAGCTCCAACAACAAGCAGCAGAAGGAAGAGGGATGGCTCTAGGAACGTGCCACATCAGGCCTGCTACTGCAGGGAGATGCACATCTCCTCCTGCTTCTTTGCAACTTGATAATTCATGAAAAGGAAAGATGGAGGCTGGGACAGTGGTGAAAAACCTCTGGGTTTGATGGGTAAGTCCAAAGAATTGAAATTACATTGGGGTTGGTTTGTAGCAAGGAGCTCTATGCGATTATCAAAACCAGATTATAGAATATACCCTTTGGTATCAGTGCCTGGCCTATTCAAATGCACAACATCAATTTGTGAGCTCTCTTGCCAAACTTCAACACTCACTCCTGATGAGGATTCTCTCAGCAGCAGGCTCTTGGACAGCTTATAACAGCGAGCAGTACGTTTCCAGCCCTGTTTTACGTAACCTTTGTTTGGCTTTGCCCTCCTTGCACAACCCTGACCCTGCAGCCTCTGATTGAGTAAGACGAGAGACTTGGAGGAGTTAAGTGGCCTTGAATAAATAATACCCAGAACCGAACCCAGCTCTCCAGGGAGCCAGCTTCACGTACAGGAACATGGTGAACTCTGCCTGGAGACCTGCTCTACTGGAAGCAGCGCAGTGGCAGCTGGAAGGCTTTCTGAGGCAGCTTTCGGTATGTGCTGCGCTCACGTGTCACCTTCAGACAATAGCTAACCTTCACTTTGGACAGCTCTCACCCTGTAATTACCTCCTCTTAGCTTCATGCATTGTTATTTCCTGGTCTCATCGTGGGAGGGAAGTGAAGGCGCTGGGTGTGCACGGGAAGCTCTCCACACCCTTCATGAGTCTGCTGGACTTCGTGGGGTATTAGGGCAGCGCTGGTAATTGGCATCCTCCACTCAAACCTGGAGATCTGCTCAACCAGTCTGGGGGGTCCTGTGCGCAAGGACAGGTATTTTATCTGGAGCAAGCCACATTACTTAATCAGCCCTGTCTCTCAGCTCCTTGTGCTTAGAAAGGGGCTAATTATGACACTTCCAGTTTAGCTTTCCACAGCTTCTTGTAGTATCTCTGTACTGGTGGCACAATGAAGAGCATGTGCACGTGTGAACAGCAACACCACTTGCTGGCGCACGATATTCATGTGCTTTGTCCAACTCACATTCAAGAAGAAAAGAAAGAAAATAGTTGGAGGCACTGTGAGGGTTGAATCAACCTGATTAGATCGCCTTCTATGAGGGTAACGTGATCAGTAACGATGGGAGTGATCTAAGCACCACATACTTGAAGTTCCTCCGTACTTGGCAACATCTTATAAAACGATAAAGATGTTGGGGGTGTGAAGCAAAGAAATGAGAAAGTGTTACCAGAATTTCTCTACTCATTGTGAAACCAATGGTTTCAGGGTTTCTTTTTAAAGCCAAAAGAGAAAAAGAAGGGTCGGGGGTGTAGGAAGGCTGAGATCCACTTGTGAAGATGTGAAAGATCTCTTTACAGTGCTCCATGGTGCCAGCGGGGTTCCAGGCAGTTTGGGTTTCCTGCTGTGGCTGTGGACTGGGCAGTGGTCCGGGTGGCTGGGAATCAACAGGAGCTTGGATGGTGTATGCAGTCTGAAAAGTGAGGATGATGCATACTGGGAGGGACTGGCAAACACCCTCAGCTGGGCTCTAGCAAACATGCTTAAGGGCTGTGTTTCAGGACCTGACTCTCATTAGCAGCAGTTCCATGGTTCCAGGCCCTTTACAGGATGGAGGGTTTTAAGAACACATTTTACCATCCATTTAATGTAACAATATTAAGCTAGATTTGGCAAGGCCACTTCAGACATAAAACTTTAAAATGAGCTTTTTCAGAGCATAAAATCACAATTGGTCCTGCTAGTAAAAGGATAAAATAAATGTCTATTCACCCTAATTGCTGTCAAAGTTGTGATTTTTTTGTTTTGTTTTCTTTTATATGTAGTAAAGCCAACTTGGGTTTATTGTATAGGGTGCAAACGCTCACCGTATAATATTATAAATCCTGCAGAGAATTAGGCATCTGCACATTTTTCCTGGCTGTTTCTTGCTTTAACTCGAACCGTCTGTTAGCACTGGCACAAAAGAAAATGATGTGGGCGAGCCTGATCCCACCTCTTTTCCAATTCAACTCTTTCCGAAAGCCTTGCTCGTGTATTGGCAGCAGGGGCTTCATTCTCTGAGTGCAGCTGATGACATACTTAGGAGCATGCGAGAGCGGCAAGAAAGGATTCTGATACAGAACATTCATGGGGGTTTTATCCACCTCATTGTCCCAAAAGGAAAAGAAAACCTAAAAATTGGAAGGAATCGGCCTCCTACAAGCTCAAAATGGAAAATAATAATTATTAGATCGACTACTCCTACCTCGGAGCCAATGTAAGAACTGGTGGATCCACAAGCTGAGATCTCTGACCTTTGCTAAACTCGGCTCTGGTTAACCAGTCCTCACATCTCCCTGCGGTTACGGAATCACTGCTGCACCTTTCTCAGCGGCTCCTCTCTAGCTTCATTTTGTCCCTGAAAGCACCTACAAGGAGGGCTTTTGTAATCTGTTAACTGCGCTTTGTCCCATTGAGGAAGGGGCCCAGGAATTGCTGCCATTTCACCTGTTTTGCAGTTGTAAATAGATAGATCTATTAAAGGAAACAACTCCAGATATGAAGCCAGTGACTGAGGAGGTGTTGGATAACCTGCACGTGCACCAGCAAATGCTCGCATCAAAGCAGAGGAGCTCAAGCAGATCAAAAGCTTCTTGGTTATTATTGGGTTTCTCTCCCTTGAGGGCTTCTGTAGCTTTAACAGAGATGGTCAAGATGCCCAAGAGAGTTAACCAAGAATGGCCACCCTGAGGTGGCAACAGGAAAAGGGAGTATCTGAAGTTTGCATATCTCTACTGAAAAACAAGGGAAGAATTTTGCTCTATGGCCTTGTCTGTGTGGGACTGACTGGGCTGGCGATGCCAGATCAGGTACAGCGTGATGGACTCCATGTTTCTCCTCTTCCTTTGCTGTTCACCACCACTTCTCTTGCCTTTTAAGTGCCTCTAGTCAGATCCAAATATTCCTCCTTACTTTGTTTTCATGGCAAAAAGCATTTGCTCGTTTGGAAATGGAACTGATTTGCTGCTCAGGAACAGCATGAACTTCAGGTTTCTCAGGTTTCTCTGGACTTGCAGCTGCTGTGAGCCCTTGGGCACAGCAAAACAAGACACAACTTAAGAAACGACACTTTCCTATCATTAGTGGTGGTTCCAAGGAGATGTAGGCATGCCAGGCATCCCCTGTTAGCAACACTGCACGAGTGCGAGCCAAAGAGGAGGCTCTTGTTTCCAAAACAATGTCATCATTTCCCTTATTTACTTTATTATCACTTCAATCTGCAGATGAGCTCTCACTGAAAAAAAGAAGTAAGAACATTCTCCACCTTAGGATTCTAAATCAGTGCTTTCTAATATTGCAAAAAGGATTACCGGCCCCCAAACGATGGGTTTCTCACAGCTTTTACTTTGGTTTCTTTTCCAATCTTTTCCACTTTGAAACCAGCAAAAAACAGAGACTCTGCAGAATTACTTAAAACTGAATTAAGGAGATTACACTGCATTTATTTCTGTTCCTCTGCATGGGATTACTTTGGAAAAGGGGATTTTCCCATCACAAGCTCTATGTACCTGCAGTGGCGATCTCTTAGCTCAGATAAGGGCTGGGCAGCATAATGCACTTTAGTATTCTTCCACTAGATGTCCCCAGGTAAAATAGCATTTACATTGACTGGGGTTGAAGGACTTCCCTGGAATGTGTTTTTTCCCCCTGATGGGAGGAATGCTGTGGATAAGACAATGTTGGGTGATGTATCCAATTGCTGGCTTGCTTCTAGTATCCCAGTGAGGAGCCAGTGGCTCCCATGCTGACCTTCTGGATCACGCAGTGGCCAGACCTGCCAGCTTTTGCTCAAGCAGCTCTTCCAGGTTGTCCCAGAGGCATCCAAGTGCCTCCAGAGACACAATGGTCCACCAACACACAGACAGTATATAGCATACAGTGTACAGCATACAGCCAGCTTGGAAACAGTGGGCAGCACAAAGTGCATTCCCACACCATTACCCTTCCAGGAGGGAAATAAAAGGGGAGCTGAGCAACTGTCTCTTATTTATCATTAGGCATGGAGCAAAAAACACAGAAAAGCAAGAGACTTCTTAGACTCCAGAAGCCTTCCATGCAGACTACAGCTGAAGCAGGTCTGACTCCACACCTACCATGACACAAGATAAGATGCATGTTCTCTTTGACCACCTCATCACATTGGGGGGTTGGTGGAGGGGTTTTTAAGCCACAGGCTTTGAAAAGAAGAGGAAGAACAGATCTAGCTTATAGGAAACACATAGGACATGCTGTTAGAGAAGTAGAGGCAGTGTAAAGGTGCTGTGCACGTTCCTGTTGATCAATGAAACAGAAAACCAACCAAATAATCACCATCAATTATAGTTCCTCCTTTCATAGGCAATTTTACTACAATGAACCATTGCAGCAGGAACAACAGCAGCTCACGCTGGTTTGGTTCTACCAGGTGAGAAGCACAAGAAACATTAATGACAGGGTTGGAAATGATTCTGCCCTTGCTAAGCTGCGTATAGGGGAAGGATTTTGCTTTAATGTGAAAGGAAAACAAGAGACACGTAGAATAGTGTTATTATTATCCACTGCTGCTCATTGTCTAAACAAGGAGGGTTCTGATGTAGCCCCTGGCTTGCACTGTGCTAAATTTAACTCATTGCTTCAGTTCTCGAGAGTTAAAACAAGAAATATTTGTCCATCTACTGTACAAACAGGGATGTGCTGGGTCCTACCCCCGGCTGTGTACGGTGTAATTGGAGCTGCTGGTTCTGCTTTGCTCTCTTTTGTTCTAGTGCGGTGGTCTGCTCTCAACCTGCCACGACCAGAAAAAGCATCTCACTTGTTCCTTCTTGCACAGCTTTTTGCTGTCCTTCAGGAGGGGGAAGGCTTTAATCAGACATGGTAAATGCCTGAAGGCAAACTGCAATACAGACAAAGCAACCCCCCCCCAAACGAAACCCCCAAATACCCCTAAACTGCTCCAGGTGCAGAACACAACACATGAGGAGAAACATGTTAAACTGTGTTCCTTTCTGAGCTGAAATTAAAGGAATCAGATTAATGATGATATAAGTAGACACACACAAAAACAGATTGACTACAGATAGGGAGACAGGGGAGTGCAAAGAGAAGAGGCAATTAGGGGGCAGTTGGGTTAATTAAATTGCTTTCTAAAATAGGGAAGATGTGTGTGAGGTAAGAAGAAATGCATAAGTAGCAAATAAGGTAAGGCAGCGATTGGTTTGAACTCCACACAATCACAAACCCGCTGTGCACACTGTCACTTGTACCTTCCAAAGCAAGATGCTCAAAGAGAAGGGCAAAGAGTACCTAGAATTGACTTGTACAGGCCAGAAACCAGAGCTGGAATTCATCTCTCCCAGCACCAGCTCTCCGAACCTTCATCACCCAATTCAAATCTTGCATCCAGCTCCCTCTCAATTCAATGGGGAGAAAGAAGCATTCGGGAAGAGTTTGCCTAACCTTGACAACTAGGGAAGCCAAGAGGAAGCATCCACTCTTGGAGGCTGTGCGCCCCTCATCCCTTGGACTAGGAGCTCAGGAGACTACCTGAGGTCAGACATCTACATGGTTAAAGCAGCAAGCCCTGTCCTTCATTCCTCTAGGGAAAATGCACACAAATCAGAAACAATTCTAAGGATGACTTCAGCCACTTTACACATTTCCCTTCTTTAGAGAAAATCTCTCCCTGGAACACTGGGATTCAGCATCCAGCTTTCCTGGTAGCAGGATCCTGCTTGGGGATGACTTTAAGAGGATTGGGATGTTTTTTTCCCTTGAGAAACTAACTCAACAGATGACTGTGGAAGCTCCGACTGGAAAAGCATGTCCAGACTGGTCTGGAGAGAAAAAAATATGGTGCTAACAAGGCAAATCCTGCAATTTCAGGTTTATATCACATTCATGGGCCAATGGGGAAAAAGTAGTGCTCAGCTTTGAAAAGTGTCCTCTGTCTGCAGCCAGCAATCTCAGACTCTCCATTAGGTGTGCAGTAAAAGTCAGGAAGAGATGGAAACAGACAAAATATGGGATGAGAGTGCAGTGGCTGGAGGATGATTGCTGTGGTGTTGCTTTGGTATAACATGATATAGTAACCTGCAGAAATGCTGGTGCATTTAGACAGTCTAAGGTAGCTCTGGGTAACTTGCCAGGATCTTCCTAAGTGGAAGAAAAAATGGACAATGTGCTTTAAATAGTTCCCTGGGCTCAATTTTCCCTAGCTTTGAATGAAAGAAATCCTGGGTATCCTCTTCCATCCATCAACACAGATCTTTAGCCAAATAATACTCAGGCATGAACAGTTAGAAGCTCATCAAGAATGAGTTAGGTTAAAGTCCAGCCAAACCCTCTGTCTCTGTGTATCTGCCCCTGCTTGTCTCAGGATGTGATCGATCAGCAGTGTCAAGGCACGGTCAACCAGCTCTGGAGATTCCCAATCCTGATAAATCACTGCAGTGACAGTTGGTGCCATCCTCAGACTGGGGGCAGGGAATTGCTCTGGACATGTAAGGAACAAAATGACAGGGAGACAGAGTAGGGGGACAGAACAGGGAAGCCAAGGCTTACTGCCTAAAGCAAAGTGTTATAGAACTATCACAATCCTATTACAGAGTACTTGGTGAGAGCATATGGTTTTATCTGTGGTGGTAGCACAACTTCAGTACTTGGAAATCCTTCCTTTCCTGGATTCATCACTGGCTTACTCCGGTAGTCTTTCAAAACCGAGGATTATGATACATACCTTTCCAATGGGGAACTGCACGGCTCACTCACTCCAAGTTTGCAATGCTGTGCTTTGAGATTATCATATGGAAGATAGCTCAAATGGCAGTACATTTCCATGGGGAAACAGGTATCTCAGAGTTTTGCAGAGATCCGGTGTAAACGCAAGATCCCAAAAGACAACCAGAAACACCCCCCCCCCCAAACCCCCCTGANCATTTCCATGGGGAAACAGGTATCTCAGAGTTTTGCAGAGATCCGGTGTAAACGCAAGATCCCAAAAGACAACCAGAAACACCCCCCCCCCAAACTCCCCTGATACTGCAAAGCAAATTAAAGATTGCAATTCTGCTTCCAACCCTACAAGAAACCTTTGGTTGACTTAACCTACAAAGGAGAGTAACGTGCAATTAACATGTGACAAATGACAGGTCTTATTATTGCTGGAACCAAAAGCCCCTCTAGGACAATTTGCCATTCTTGGCTCAGTCTGACCCAAGTGAATAGTTCTGGTTTGGAGGCGGGTTTTTGGTGTTAGTTTTTGATTCCCAGAATCAGGTTTTAAGAGCCCAGGGTGCAAGGAGGCACTATGGGATACAGCAAGGAATTATTTTCACTAGCCCTCTTCCTGAAAGGCAGTTATTATGCAACTGAGAGAGATGTGTCTCTGATAAACAACACCCACCTTCCCCAGCCTGCAGCCTGTTTGAAGTGGCATGTGGCCAGAAACGAGCTTTGTCAACAGGTTTAATTTGGGTTCTTTCAATTCAGGGCTTGGTTTGCTGCAGAGAGAGGCTGCAGCTCCCCCCACATGGAATCCTCTTTCTCCATTCTTCAGTGCAGATAACATGTCCACAAGGCTCAGAGCATCACAGGACAGTGTATAGGTGTGAAGAGAAAACCAAAGGTGGGTTAACATCCAGCTGGATCCTTAAACATTACATCAAAGTGCGCTCTTATTCCTTATTTACAAATCACATCCACAAAAAACCCTATCCAGCTTCTGAAAGGCCAGGGGTTGGTGCTTTCAGGGCAGATCAAGCAATCCACACCTAATGCACAACCCTTCCTAGCACTTCATGTGAATAAAGTGTTAATGGATGTCATCAAGGTGTGTTTTTGATGCAAGGACCAGTTCAACAGCCATGCCAAGCACCAAGCACTCCATCAGGCTCAATGCGTGAGCAATTAAGGTCTATACTGTAGTAAAAACAGCCGCAGTTAGCTGTGGGGCTGTGAGAACACATGGGTGAGAACACAGTCAAGAAGGAACTCCCCAGTCCTCCCTGAATTCGAGAAATAGACCAAATAGTAAGAAAGGGCTCCACAATTTTAGTAGGTCTTTTCCAAGCCTTTAAAATCAATGCACAAACAGCAAACAAGCCTGACATCCCTGTGAGAACTGCATCACCCGCATCCCTCCACAGATGAGCTAATTAAATGGCAGAGAAGCATCGCAAGGCACCCATCAGTTTTAACTGCTGTTTTCTCCTCCTCATTTCCATCGGAACAGGAGAACCAGAGGCTTCCCATGGTGGCACCCAAAACATCAAGCATTCCCAATTAGTGGAACTAGAGGGAAAGCTCAGCCTCTGTGGCTTGACACAACCTTAAGAGGGAACCCAATTATAAAACTGATTCATGAGCTAAGATTTCTGGCCCTCTTCTTTTGTCATGACCCAGCTCCAGCCCTCAGACCCCTGCTGCCTGCACAGAGGAGCTCAGTGTCCATCCTGCTTGTCTATTCTCTTGATTATAGTTTCTTCCTTTTCCCTTTCTGTTTAAATAGGGCTCGGGACATGACAATCTCTTCACTAACTAAAGCAAGCTGCTGTTAGGCTGCATGTGCTGCAAAGCGCTAAACTTCATCCACAACTACTGTAATAATTCTTACAGCGACCATTATGATACTTCCAGATGTTGGTACATGCATTATGCTTTCCAAGTACAACCCAAATCCCACATGTATCCAGAAACCACATGGAAGGGAAAAGTTAGATCTGGGGGTGGACAGCGTCTGCGTAATTTCCTTAGCTCTCTGCAGTTGCCTTCTCCCTCTATTCCCTTCTCTCTCCTGCCCCGGATTAGCTAAATGACTGCAAACGGGTATGAAGGATTTGCTGCAATAGAGGCAGCATGTCACAACAAGCCAGTCTTCCAGACAGCCACCATGTTTCCCATGCTAGCACCCACAGTGGTCCCAGATTACGGATACTGCATATTGCTATCCTACAGATCAAAACTTGACCTGACATTTGGCCTGTTGAGATGCATTTAAACTAATTCCTGAGGTTTCCACCATCACTGTCATCATTTTCCTTTTTCCCCTCTGCTTTTTCAGCAGAAGCAAAACCAGGATTCTAAACAAACAACCCAGCAACAGCCGTTGTACGTTTTCCTTCTCGCCCATCCTTGCCTTCATTGGGATAGTGGATCTTCCCTTGCTGCTCCATGGAATTTTGACTGTGAAAAATCTCTAGTACAGAAAACTGGGAGTCTGCAAAATGAAAGCAATGCTGCTGAATCCTTTCAAGGATAAACCAAGCAAGCTTGCTCTGGGATTTCCATATCAAAAATAGACAGTTACGGGTCTACATCAGGTAAAGGGCAAGGGAAGAAGCATTATTTATTTATCCCTTATTGTTCACAAGCCTCTAGTGTCCTCACAAAACTGGAGACCTTTCCTGTTGACTGACTTCAGAGCCCATAGGCTGGAGAACAGCATCTCATGCAGGGCCTGGTAAGGAGCACCATCACTGCTAGAGAAATAGGACTCCTTAATCATGACTGACTTGAGATATTACACTGTCATGAGCTACTGGATTCCTCCTTGTCTGATTTTACTACTTTTGCTGGCTCAGGGATGACATTTTTGTGCTGTCCTCTGAAGTGCCAGGCATCAGACTGAGGCAAACCTGATTTTAGTGATTTGTCCTAATAACAAACCTGATATTTCATCACATCACCCTGCACTATAACCCCATCGTGTTCTGTCTGATGTGATCCCAGCCACTCAACAGGGACCTGGGCAACTGCCAAATGCTCCAGCCAGTTGAAATTGCTGAGGGGAAACCACAGGGACTCTTCTGGAGACTGGCTCTCATCTGGGACTGCACTGAAAGGTGAACACATTATAGGAGATAAAACCTTGTATGTAACAGGAAGGACCCTGGGGTGACAGTGCCTTTGGTGCATGCCATCTGCCCAGTCCTCTAGTCTTCGCATGAGTTGTCTTTACTATGCCATGTACATCATGGGAAAATGACATGTCAGGGCTTGAAAAGAAGGCAGAGCATTTGGCTCTCCTTATCAAGAGCTCAGGTCCTCTACCTGACAGCAAACTGCACTTTTACTTGGCCACCTACTGAGAGGCAACATGTTTGAAGGCAATCCCTTTCTGAGCCATTCCCAGCATCAACATCAATTGTTGGGGTTAAGTACTCTCTTCCCTGAAAAATATTCTCTTGACATTCATTATATGTCACAGAGCAAAAAGCAGCAGGTCTGAACAGGAGAGGCAGAGAAAGAGCCCCACTTGCTACCTTGCAGCATTACAGACTGATCAGACGGGTAGATAAGGCCTCTCCTCCAAGTTATACAATCAGATTGGGAGTGGAAGTGAAGACCAGAGTTTCAGTGATGATAAGTCATCACATCTAGTGATAAGTCACTAGAGATGCCCGTTTTATCTCTTGTTAGCTGGAGTGTAAATACAGAATAAATAGAAACAAGGAGAGTAAGAGGGGGTGAGAAAAGAGGATGTCCTGAATTCAGAAAAGAGAACTCTCCAAACACTGGCACAGTAAGTGCTGCTGCCTAGCAGTGTGCTCATAATCACAAGCACATCCTGAGAAGGAAAGGCAGAAAATACATATTAAAATGGGAAAAACCCAATAGCTGTTTCATAGCAGAGCGGTCAATTGGGTGAAATTTGGGTCTGAAAACTCTGCAGCCTTGTTGCAGTTGTGACAAGGTCTTCCTTTGGTGGCCTTGGGCCAAAGAACATCACATGCTGAGTGAGAGCTGGCTAATTTTATTAGGCCCAAATAAGATGCTGGAAAGATGGGAGAAAGCCCTGGGATGAAGACCATAGGCCTACCCCAAGCACGCAGTGTTGCTACCCTTCCCCTATTTCCCAGCCTCTTCACCAAGCTGCTTTCTTGCTCTAAACCCCTATTATTGGCCTTGGGAATGATCCACCCCAGCCAGCTCCCTCCCAACAGGAAAACTGGCACATAAGGATACAGCGCTGGTCTGGTGGAGCATTACCAAGCCCTGAGTGCAAGAAGCTGTCCTGGCCAGGAGATGCTTTGGCTAAACCGTCTGCAGTGATGCAGCTGCAGTGTCACTGGTACAGGAAATCTGATCAGCTGTGGGAGGCTGGGGAAAACTGAGACCCGTGCCAGTGGTATTTTTAAGTGCACATCAGGGCTTCGCAGTGGTGTGGCGAGGCCCTGTGCTTATAAAATGCTTAGGTTATAAAAAGTGCTAATTGGCATTTTCTGCCCTTGGCAAGAGCACGCTTTGGCTCCTACGTGAAAGAGCAGGGGGATGATTCTTCATCTTGGGCTTCAGCTGGTGGTAAATGACTGGGAACAAAGGCAGAAACAGCTTAATCTTTGCAAGTAGGAGGAAAAGGGTTAAACTCCCATTCACTTCAGTGTTGTATTGAGACCTTCCAGCATCAGAATGGAAGCTGGCGATGAAGTGAGCAATGGCACTAGATAGATAATACTGCTGCAGTATTGGTTTAAAGATCTCCTTACTAGGCAACCTACCAGCAGTCACTACTGTGCAGATACAGCATCATTAGCAGCTTTCAAAGCACTTTACTAAGGTAATCAGTAAAGACATTCACGCTTTGATGTAAAGGCAAAGAGAAGCATTTCGCTACCCCACAAGGTCTCTAGCCAAGGTGGAAAGAGAGCAAACAATATCCAGTTATAAAACGTACCGTAACTCAGAGTAAATAAAACCCCAAAACTACAGGGATTGAGAGGTAAACATCAGTAAGGACTCAGACACTGCAAGCATGTGCCCTAGCACTGAGATACTTTGGGATATATTAGATAAGAAAGAGTTAGAAAGAAAGATCTGATAATGACTGTAAGGGCTCAGCTGTGACAGTGATGCTCCTGCCAGAGGAGGATGCTGTTCTGAGCAGTTTCATCTTCATCAGACGTGTAGGGCTAGAAAATGATTAGGCATTTAAGAAACTGAAATATGAACTGTTCCATATTGATCTGAAGTATTATTGGGAGCAATTGAAGAGCAAAACCTGGCTACTCTAACATTTTCCACATGGAGTCTGTTCACATCAATGACAGTAACTTGATGGACCCACAGCAGGCTCCCAACTGAATTCTTGCTCTTTGTGTCTGTTTTTTGACCGTGCTCTCACACAACGTATGTGAATTACAGGTAGCGTTTATACAGCTTTCTTGGATCATTTGACCTTGCTGCTGAAAGGTAAATGTGAGATCCTTCAGGAAACACAGCTGCTCACAAGAGGAAACATTTTCCGTTGGCACATGACACAGATTAAGATACAAATAAGATGCTCAATAAACTGGAATCTGTGATGTCAGTTCTGAATCTGAAGCCTACAAAAACCCAACCACCATGGATAAGGCATCACTTGCTGCACTGTTCCGCATCACCCTGACATTTCAGACAAAACCCCTGAATTAGCATAACTGTAGTCCATTCTCAAGAAAGACTCTGTTTGCTTTTTATGAATGAACCTCACTCAACAAACCTTTGTTTCATTTCAAAGCCGGTTTTTATCCTCCCTCAGCTGACTTTTCACATCCTGATTCAACAAAGCATTAAAGCTTCAACAATCACCTGTGGTGTAACCCATGCTTTAAGCTGTTCTTTGCTGAACCTCCTTCCCTGTCAAAGGAGATGCAGGCCCAGGACTCATTTTTATATCTCATGATCCTTTTTTCACTGTCTTCTCATCCTCACTCTTTTCCCTATCACTTTCTTCTTGCTACTCCCACAATTCACCAACCTCACTTGCTACCAAGCGGGCACTCACCACGGCACGGGCAACCCCACGCACACTGGCGATGGAATCTCCCTTGGATCTGTCAGATTCCTCTGACAAAGCAAGGGAAGTGGCAGAACAAAAGGATCTGATGTTTTCTTCTCGAAGATGCCTGTCTCGAGCCTCACGCATGAGGGAAAAGCCTCTACAAGAGACACAGTCAAACCCATCTCCTGTTGCGATTGTCAGTTTTCCGGATGACTGGGAGTCTGTAACCTGCACCTGAACCTCTCTGCTCGCTCAGGCTGTGGGAATTATTTTGGCGGAAGACAAGACAAAACAAGTCCCTGCTGACTGCAGCACAAGAGCTGACAGCCAAACGCAATTCAGGAAAACCCACAAGCTTACTCAGGCTCCGGAGCCTGCGGCTGTGAGGGTCGGATCCTGTGAAGTGCTGAGGACTTCCTACGGCTTCTCTCCACCCAGGTAGCAAAGCTGTGGAGAAGAACAGAGCCCTCCCCAGCACTGAGCCCCGGCTCCTGCCTCCTGCTTTCTGCCTCATCCTGCAGCAGAGCTGCATGTTCTGATTTTTAATTCAGGAAGGTCTCAGCATTTCAAGGTCACAAAAGAAAGACACTGAAAGGGAAATGCTTTGGAGGAGCATCCACAGTTGTAACAAGAAGGAAGGCGTTCAACACATTTCCCCTTCAGTCATTCACGATTTGCATATCACAAACTCTCAAATCCTTCTATGAAGTCCAAGTTATGTTTGGGACATGGTATTTTTCCTCTTCATTTCGCTATGCAGAAAGCCTTAAGATGATTCCTCCTGGAAATTATGCATTTACACTTGTCAAAAATGTCATCTCTTAATTACTCGTGGTGAGGATCTGCATAATTTTGCTTTGATGCTGTGTTTCATTCTGGCCCTGGGTAAGTTGCCTACTTGTGCCCCAGGGTCACAGGCAAGCGTGTAGGGAAAGGCAGGCACACATATGTAGATACCAGTGATGTCTGTGACAGAACACTCGAAGAAACATTTGGAAACAGTAAAAGTGAGAAATCGTTCTATAAAGATGCTTCCTCACTCATGGTGGCTGGAACCAAATGAATCATGAAACAAAGCCTTGTTGAATATCCCCATTAGCTCACCAATGCTGCTGCTCCCCCTGTCCTCTCTTACAGGTAGAAGACAGCTCTCTTGCCAGCCCTGCACGGTTCTCACCAGGAGAGTGATCATCCCGTTTATAGATTCTGAATCCCTTACGTGCTTCATGACTATAGATGTGCATATATATACACTGGAAGAGCTCTGTGCATTCTTGTCTCCTGTGGGGACAGGGCTCCTGCATTCATCCTGGCGGGTGAGCAGAGCACATCTGACTTCTGTCCTAAGCTTCAGATTTGCATCAGAATTCATTCTCCATCCAGAGCCGTTATAGGCATCAGGCACCTCTTTGCTTTCCATTTCCAACACACCCGCATTTGCAGCATTACAGCAGTTTCCCTGCTTTTCCTACCCCTGTTGTTCCCACGAAAGATGGTGCATCACCTCTTCCAGCTACGCTCTTTCTGCTCTCCAGTACAAACCCCTCTGCAGCATTCCAAGAGGCTTCCCATCCTTTCCCCCCATAACCTCATGGTGCTCCTGGCAACCATCTTTTCATTACGAAAACAGGAATAGCTAAAATAATTCAGGTTTGTCTGAAGCAACACACAATATGTATTATCATAAACCAGAGACATGAATGTCTCCTATCACCATAGTGCTCACCGAACAACTGATTCCCACTTTAAACCACCGTCACCCCTTGAAAGCTATTTAAACTCTCTAAATCTTCTAGAAGCCAGAATAAGAGCAATTCAGCCATTGAGCAGAAGAGAATAAACCTCTCTTCAGACCGAAACAGTAAATCCTTTAAGAAGTTAGAGTACATTTATCAGAGAAAAAAGAAGTTATGGATGCTTCAGAGGTCAGGAGAAAATACCTGAGAGACCCATTTCATGTGATCCATGGAGGTCAGTGTTTATAGTTTTCACTCTTTATGTGTGAAATGCTATATGAATGAAGGGTATTATCTGACAATTTACTGCTGCATTTTGCCTGATATTCTCTAAAAGGTGGGAAAATGTATATTCCAAAGGGCTGGATCTACAGACAAGAAAATAGCACTGAAATCAATTGCAAGGGCTTTTGCCTTGTAACCAGGATTCCTCCTGGGAATTGCTGATCATTTTTAGGGGTGAAAACAAAGCACAAGAAGAAGGGAGCCAGCAGGAAAGGCAGCATGCCAGAGACGTGTTTTTCTGCCTGAGGAGCTATGTGGGGATGACGCTCTCCCTGTTTCAAAACACCACCTCTGATGGCCAAAACTTGCCAGCAGTTAGCCTAGGTGATGTAGCTGATACCAGCTGTGTGTGTGAGAAGCTCTCATCTGTTGACTGCTCTCCTTGTTTATCCCAGTGATGGGACTGTTTGGGAAGCAGGAATGGCAAAGATCACCACAATGCTTTGGAACAGGATGACATTTGTGGAAGGAAGAAAGAATATAGAAATTAAATAGAAATGAAACTTGGGTTTATGGTTTGAAAAACCCTAACCCCCTCCCCCCCCGTTGCACTAACATGCATTGCAGAGCTAGGTAAAATAACCTCTAAAAAGTAGAGCTCTGGCTCCAAATGCCAGTCATCAATCACACTTCTACACTATCAGCTTTCAGCTGCAATGTCAGTCAATTTAATCATCTTGTCTCGATGGGAAGACCAAGACTGTGTGATTTGGGAAGTCTCTCCGAGGGATATGGCATTCTGTGCTATAGAATGCCCAAGGAAATGATGTCTCTTTGCAGTTTTCTGTCCCTAGCATATCTTCAAGGAGAGGGGAGAGATTCAGGAAATCACTGCCTCTTCACTGACTATTACTGTCTAAGTACACCCTGCCAGTTGTCTTCTGGGGATAGCTCTGCCCAAGCACGAAGGAGATGCAGGGACAGTAGTTAGGGTACATTATACCCTGGGGACATGGAAAATCTCTGGTGAGAATTTGTTTTCCCTCTGGCACAGCTGTTCTGGGCAGATGATGTCGATTTGTAGCTGTGGCTTTATATTTCAATCACAACACAGCTTACAAGGTCCAGAATGCTCCAGAACTGGAACCAAACTGAAAGAGAGCAAGTGGCAGGAAAGGAGAAGTGAACCACAGAGTTTTCTGTTATTATTTGGTCTGATCCTTTTTTATGTGAGGATGCTCTTGGTCAGTTTTTGCAGAAGTATCTTTCCCTTTGCAATTTCTAAAGCAAAAGCAAGGAAACGAAGTCGGGAGCCAGATTTCTTCTTTAAAGCATTCCAAATCTCTACTTCCATGCTGCTAAACCAGGAGAAGAATAATGATCATACACGAGAGGTTTCAAACCTTTTCATTAACAAAATACCCCAAAAAAGAGGGAGAGAAAAAAAGCAAAATGTGAAGAAAACTTGCAACAGGTTTTCTGTGAGCATGGGTGGAGTGGAAAAAGTGAGCCAAGATAATTACCCACACTTAGTCATAAGGAGCAGGAAACACAGTAAAAGAAAAAAAAGTCTAATTGGAGCTGTTTTCATATATATATTAAGGTGTTAATTTCCATCACATCATACAATGCAAGAACAGATGATCCGAGGTCCAGGATCCTTTGCCTGCATATGAAATGATTAAAGTATATATGCAGACGTTGTATACCCATGCATGCACGTACACATCCATACATCAACTGTGGTCAGGGCAAGTTGTGCTGCTGTGCTTTCAGGCTGCGAGCACTTCTGCAGTACAGAGGAGTACAGGGAGGACAGAAAAGAGAACTGCAAACCCACAGGGCAGATGGAGCTGACAGGAAAGAGGTCTCTATCTTATTGCAGCCCAGGTCCAACCAAGTGTCAGGTAACCACAAATCCTCAAGGTAATTAAGAACAACCACAACAAATCCTAACTCTTTCAGAAAGGGATGGAAAATTCATCTCTGCCACAGGTTTCCTTTCCTCCAAAGGGGAGAGGTACAAAAGCAGGATATCCCACTCTGTTTGAGAGCTGGGGGTGATCTCAGTCTGCTTTGAAACAATTTCACTTCAAGGGAAACGTGACTGATTAATCTAGCTGGGGTTTTTCTGTTTGAAAAACTGTATGACAAAGGACTGTGAGGATTTGAGCTTCCCAAGGGCTAAATCTTACTGCTGGTATAAAGTGATGTAGCCTATCCAGCTAAGAGACCGGACCTATGGATCATCAGGAACCTCAGCGTCACAGCCTGCCTCTGCTAACATCGGGTGTTGCCCTTGTTCATCTCTATGTCATGTTGGAATTACACGTACTGATGGGTTTGTTGTTCTAAAGGGTGGTGGTGTTACAAGTTCTGCTGGAGCAATCTCCTTCCAGAGCTGCACAAGATGTCAAATGGAAAGTCACCTAAGAATCAGCATGGAAAAAAAACAGAAGCAAGCAAACAAAAAACCTCATATATTTGTATTTGCAGTGAGTGCCTCTCTCCTCCCGTTTCTGCTGTTATTGTTGTAGAATGGCATTCAATAAAACTAACTCATTAACCTCCAAAGAGGGAGAATGTTAAATTGGGTGGCAACATGGAAAGATGCTGGCAAAGCTCGTGTGGGTTAAGAAATAGATTTGACTCGGCAACATACTGTCAGAGACAATTCCTAAACTGTTCCATGAGTTCATGTCTCTTACCTTCTCCTCTTCTGCTATGTTCCACCTAAAAATAGCCAGTGCCTATCCACATCCCAGGAAGTGGCAACCCAGATACCTGTCAGTAATACCAGAAGCAGAAGCTGTCTCCAGAAAGCCTAAGAAACACTCGTTGACTCACAGGGCTCCCAGATGCCAATCAACACAGCAATTAGGTATCCTAATTTTCTTCCCATCTACTCCAGAGAGCTAATGCATAAAGGGAAGTGATTTCCATTCTGTACCTTTGACTCCAACAAAAGTGGAAGATCAGACCAATCCATGATTGGAGGAAAAGTCTGGGATTCCTGAACCATAAACTACTCAGCCACCTTTGGAACTTCTACCAATCACTTACATGTAACAGCCACAAGAAGTTAAATTGTGCCATCTATCCAAAAAATCAAACCATGCTAGGCCTGAGAAGGTAAGAATCTCACCCAAGTTAGTTTTTAACCTGGTTTTCCTTTATCCTCCAAGACTTAGCTGTGGTACCTAGCTGATACAGTCACTAGCAGCTCAATAGATGAAGAATCTTACTAGATGCCATATGAGGTCTGTAGTATGAACAAAAAGAGATAAACCCTCCCTGATCACCTATCCAATCCAAGGAGAAGGGCTGTTAAAAAGCAGTTTGGTGGGGAGAGCTTGAGATTTAGTCAGCCATGTGGCCAAGCTTTGAGAAGCTTTTGTGATGCATTCTGATGTGTTACAGTTTACATCTGAGTCATCTCCTTTCCTCATAAGAGTATGGTTATTTACAACTCCTCTGCCTTCTGCAACCAGGAGTGATCACTTGGCAGCTGATGTTTTATAGCTTAATGTTTTCCTTAGAAATACCCAGTGCACTCAGGGATGTCTGCATTCCCTGACTCAAGGTAACTATGCCTTTAGCTAACACTGTTTGTCTCATGACACTCTTTATAGCACCAGAGCCAAATCATCACTGTAATAATTTATGCACTTTTGTCTGTTGCTCACAGGTCAAAAACTGCAATCAGACATGGCAGGGTACTGCAGCATGTCCCCATCTCCTGCCATCCCAGCATATGGCCCATTTGAGCCTTGCCATGCTATTTCCTCTCACTGCCCTCCTCTTCCTCCGAGCACTTGTGACAGTCTGGCTGGAGCTGGTCCCTCATCCATCCTCCTCCACACCACTCTGGAATTTTTATTGGCCATAAATACTTTATTGGCTAGATTCATATGACTTAAAGTGTTGCACCTAGTAGAATCGTGCTATTTGCTTTAGCAATGCTTGTGGGAAAGGGCAACCTGAGGACCCAGGCAATGTCGGGACTAGTGGAAGTAGGGGATCTGAATGGC
>NDXB01011934.1:0-42446 GCA_002631895.1 Agapornis roseicollis
GATGCTGGGATGACTGCCTTCGCCCTGGGATGCTGGGATGACTGCCTTCGCCCTGGGATGCTGCTGTCCTGCTCCCTGGACCATTCAGTGTTGAGCAGAAGGAAAGACAGGTTTGTGTGCATAAGGATGAAGGTGCAATGTCCGCAGGTTTTCAGCTCTGTCTAGAAGCTACTCGTGACCCAGCTAACAAGGACTGGCATTTCCTGTTCTTACACCATGGGGTAGAAGGTGTTCAAGCGTGGAACAGGCAAAACTGGCTATTTCCTGCAAAACTACTGCCTACAACCTAGGGACAAACAAGGCCCCAAGGAGGAGCTTTGGCTCAAGCCAGGTCTGCTCCAGCACAGTAGAGAGGGAACATTCAGCAGCCATGCAAGAACTGACCCACTTGAGTTGCACACCAGCCATGTTTGCCACCATTTCTGAGCCTCATTGTACACGTCACACCTGTATATTCCATAGTCCTGGAGCACTGGGGTCCAATTTACTACTGGCCTTAACCCTGAATTACTTAAAACAAAGAATAGGTCATGATAATGGCAACATAACTGCTACCCAGCTTCATCTCATGCAAACCCCTGGAAGAATTTAGCTCTCATGCAATCAGGTCCAAAGGGATCTAAATCCCAGCATATCACAGTTGCTGAGAAGAAGAATGAAAACTGAAGAGAGAGAACCCAAGCAGGAGAACAGCTCTTGCAAACCAGGGATGTTTGTACAACCCCATTAGCACAGTACAGAGGGAAGGCAATGGGGACGCCTGCTGACCCTTGTAAAGCAACTGGCTTAAGCAGGCACTTGTCAGCTGGATGAGATTGGATATTAAACCTCCATTCCCTCAGGCACAAGCTCTGTGCCAGCCTGGCACCTGCAGCCTATGGAAGGGCTGGCTGCCACAGCAGCGCAAGGTCTCCCAGCCAATTCCAGAGTATCCATAAATCCTGAAGAGAGGTACAGGGCTGGCAAACTCTCAGCTGGAGAGGTGTTCAGATGCAATAGTGCACTTGTTTCAGCTGGAAGGTACCCAGCATCATCATTCCTGCCCCATCTTAACATCTGCATCCCAACTCACACCAGTACAAAGCTGATGTGGGGACAGCACCATTTTAGCCTAGACACATGGTAACCCAAGTTTAGAGACCTACCATTGCCTGGGTTGTTTCATTCATCTCAGCACTGCCTGACAGACCTTCCACATCCCCATCTCCTTTCCCTAAGGAGGCCGTTTGCTGCCCTTTATAGTCGGCACTGGAGGCATTAGCATGTGGCATAGGATGCACCAGGACCAGCTCAGGTAGGGCCTCGTCAGCATTCAGCTCCCAGGGATGAAGGGAAGGTTTTATTATAGCCTGCTGCACTTTTGTTATCAGCCCCAGGGGCAGAGCAGTTACTGTGGGTACCAGCCTACACCAGGCAGCAGATACAGCCAGGATCAAAGATGCCTTTTCTGCTCCCACCCCACAATGCTTTCTGAAAAGACAAGGAAGCTGCCCTCACTTACCTCCAGCCGTTTATTCCTGACACGAAAAGGATGACAAGGACACAAACCTGTCAGGAGTGACATGGATGGCTGTGAGGAGCGACAAAGGCTTCACGTGCCTCTAAGCTGTTAGGGCATTTGCACGTGTGACTGCATCCCTGCCTACCTGCTGGAGTACAGCCTCTGCAGAGCTGAGCACCTGCACAGGCTGTGGACCTGCTGCTTCCCTCCCTTGCAGTCAGGGGGGGGACAGCCACAGCATGAAGTGCTTTTGTGACAGCAGGCATTAGGAAGTGACCTCTCACTTGAAGCAGCGGTGGGAAGCAAGTCTCTTGGTTCAAGCGAGGGCTACAAAGAATCCCCTGTAGAAGCAGTGCAGAATCCTTCAGCTAACTCTTCCCAAAGAGTGAGGCTGTACCTGACCTCGGCTGGCCTTTCCCAAGTCTTCCGAGGCCACCACAAACATAGCTTGGGACCCTGCCCTCATGTCTGCACTAAAGCCATCCCTGGGCTGGGTATCACCTGGATTCTGGTAGAGAGCTTTGACGCTGCAGGCAATAGATGACAGCCAAACGAACACTGCCCAGATGTGACCTCCCTTCCAGTAACAGCCTCACGGGGGAAACGCTGAGCTGCTGAACCTCATTATATTTGATCATCTTTAGAGCTGAAACAAAACCTGCACAGAGGAGCGGGCCTCAGATAGGTCTGCCCCTGCTCTTCCAGGGTTTGAAGCCACTTGGGGGATTCCTGGAGCATCCCCGAGTGCCTGCCTGGTTTCTCAGTTACTGCTTGGCCCCACAGCTTGTAAATGAAAGGTTTCAATGCCTGTGGGCAAGCAGCCCGATTAGAGCACATGGTGTCTGGCATCATGATATACCCCCATCCACCTCTGAATCAGCCACTTGCCAGGCCAGATGGCAATTCCTACCTCTGGGCTCACGCTAATTCACTGGATCACTACAGCAGCTTCCAGCTGCTGACCGGGACAAGCCATAGCTCCAGATTGTGCTGGTGCTGACCCTATATGTTTTATAAACAAGGGGAATGCAGCTGGAAAAGCTGCAACCTTGTAAGGGTGGGAGAGTCACTTTATGCTCCCAGAGCACATTCCCCTCTCACACACAGATGTACTCATAGCAGCTTTACGGCAATAGTAATACTTAGCTTTCCAGTAGCATCTCTCACCCAGAATTTCAGCCTGCTTTATGAATACGATGGACCAGAGGCTCAGAGCCATTCAGCACCCCTCTGGGAGCATTTAAAAGGACTAACTTCAGCTAAGGAAGCCAAACTCTGCAGTCGGAGACTGCAGCTGAAGCAGGATTAGTGCAAATCATTCCCTGTAGGAGCTTGTCTCTTCAGGTCCATTTGGGAAAAAAACCAGCATGAGCCAATACCTACCTTTAGATTCTCAGATTTCAACTCCCCACAGGGGCACTTGAGTTCACAAAGGTCTCCTCCGGTCAAGCTGTTCCCCCATCCCATAGCCTGCAAGGCATGAAGCCTCCTTGTGGCATTGTTATGCTAAAATGAGGGCTAGACGGGAAGCCCCCATAACTTTACCTTTGGGAAGGCTTAACTACCCACGTTTCACACTTCTTTATCTAAACAAAAGCCTTCACAGAGCGTTTAGAAGTCAAACAGGACACAAAGGTCCCCCAGAAAGCGTTTGCACCCCAGTACAGAAGAGGCAACATTGCCACCCGAAGGACTATGCCACTAATGGAGCCCGTCCAACTCAGGACCGCAGTGACTGAACTCATCTTCCAGCAGGTGAAAGCTGGGTGAGGGCAGGTTCTGCAGGAGCAGATCCCGGTGGTTTATAGTTTCATGTGACCACAGGAAGTCTTGGGAACAGCCTGCATCTCCCAATGGACTTACACAGCCGGGCTTCCCTTCGGTAGGACGCCATGGTCGGGATTCAAAGAACCAGAACCAGCACCCAGCTCTCCAAAGGCTAAGGAATAGATCTCCCCTTATTCCAAGTCAGTCAAAGGGGAAATAAAAGCCAACCGATCTTCCTAACAACGATTTTCAATGCCTTTATTCACCCTTTTCCCATATACCCTTCCCCACCTGAAACCCACTTTATAATTCACGCAATACCAGCCTCTTAATTCTTATTCCTGGCAAGCCCATTTCCCTCACTATCATGTAAATGAGCCTCCCTGGAGCTCTTAAGCATTATTATACATCATGGTAGTTGTATTACTCTCAGCACTACAAATGCAGTCCAGGACTCAATTACTATTCACAGATGAACAAAGTATACAGTGCTGGGGCTGCTTAAGGTATACAGCCTCGAGAGTTATGTGCATTTATTCATGAAATGCCTTGAAGGAGAAAATGCAGGTCCTCACCTCTGATGTCCTTCAAAAGGCAATTAAAACCTGCCAGTTAGTGCCACACTTGCATGCAACATTCACCTCGACAATGCAGTGCCATCCACAGCTGCTGTTCTGCAACATGAGCACGCTTTGACCGTTGCTTAAAGGGCTACAGCATCCAAATCAAGCACCTAAATTCTGTTTCCTGAAGGGCTTCTGAAAGGTCAAGAAAGAAACTGCGGGTTCCCTCTCAAGTCTTATTTGGAGGCTTCTATAGGTATTTCTCATGTTTTACTCGATTCCTATAGCTGAGCCTAAACCTAGGGACTGTTACCTATCTGCCACCCTAGTACAACAGTCATAGTTAAAGCTACTGACAGCAAGGGAAGAGTTGTCACGACCTACAAAAGAGTTCTACATCCCTAGCACTCGGGCTTGCAAGCTTCCTCAGCGCACTGGTCCTTGTCCCTGCAAGCGCAAAGAACAAGGAGCAGGAATTAAGACAAGGTTTCTACGTCCCAGAAAAGGCTGCGCAGATGCAACAGGATCTTCATTTGTGACCGATCCCAAACTCCCTCTCTGCCAGAAGGCAGCCTAAAGTAAAAGGCCCTTCCACCAGTCATCTCAGCCTCTTCTATGGATCCCCATAAAGACCTTGCCATCTCTGTTGCAGTTTCAGCAGAGGTGGCAGAAATCCCATGCAGCATGCCTCCCAAATTCCCCCCAGGACCAGGGCTTCATTAAAGGCTCTGCACAGGTGACTAATCTGTATTCAAACTGGAAACTGAAAAGCAAGGGCATAAAGCTTGTCACCCACACAGAATACATTGTTAAGGCAAGCGTTTGGAAGTTTCCCAGCTTGGAACTTCTAAGGACAATAGGGAGAGTCAAGGGGGTTAGAAAGAAGAAGAGTCTCACTGGTTCTTTACTGGATTTACATGGAACTCTCAGCTCAGTCCTCACAAGAAGGAAGCAAGGACTGAGAGGGCAGAGCAACTCCACCAAGCTCAGCCTCCCAAGTCCTAAGGAAAGGAGCCCTGTCCCATTGCCCACACTGGAGCAGGCTGAGGCCACAGCAGCTGAAAACGGAGCTGCGTGGATGGCAAGCTGCTTTTCAGTCAATACAAATAGACCCACGAACCAAAGCAGCAACGTACCATGGGCAAAACCTTCCACCTGTGGCTTGTCAGGAACCCTGCTCCAACCTAAACCCCCTTCCGACAGGGAGCCGGGTAATTGCATTGTATCTGTGGGGAGCAGAACAGCCAGTGCACAGTTCCACCTGCAGAAAGGGGATCTGGAAGCTGGGGGGGGATCGTTTCTGACCGACAGCCAAAGCAACCTCACAGCCTGCGTGTGGGGAAGGCTGCGAGAGAGGGGGCACAAATCAGCACAGAGCTCGCTTACTTGGCACAGAGTGCTCTCTGGGTTACACAAGAGCTTCATCTATCCAAGCCTGTTATTTTAGTGCACTTTCCAGTCCCTGCCAGATGACAGGACATTTTCCACTTGGAGTAGTTCCTACCTCATAAAACCCAGGCACTATTTCACAGATTTCTATACCTTTGCCTATTTATGCACCAGCAAACTCTTGTCTGTGATGAAATTTGATTCTCCTGGCTGGCTAGAACTGCATGTCAGGACTGGCTTTTTGTCCTACAAGCTGTATTGATTTTGCACCCTGATCTATGGCTGGCTTTAGCATATGGTAATTCAATCTAAAGTCCGTTCTTGAGATGTCATTCCCCCCCTTCTCCAGCAGAGTAACTGCTTACGCTGCATAACCCTCTATCTGCACACAGGCTGGTTGCTTAGCACAAATACTTGAGGCTTAGGGAAGAATTAAGTTCGTGACAGGTATACAGGATTTAATTTCAATGCATGTTTGGAAACCAGAACAAAAGAGCCTTTAAACTCATTTCACCAAATAAGCCTCAATTATGGCTCACATGAAGAAGAGGAAGAGTTACTGTCATGGCAGAACCTTTGATCTCAGTTCCAAGCCTATCTGTGTTAAGAGCACACACAGCAAGTCCCCTCCATCAGCAGTTTCACGCAGAGGCTCCATAAACCTGTAACTTGAAGAGCTAAAATCAAGCACCTGGCACACTTTACTCCTCACCCTGCACGCAGGTGGAAGCTAAAGCCAGAATTCAGCAGGCACGTTGAGTTCACAGAGCTGCAAGGCTCAAGTTCTGAGCAGCACTGTCTCCAATAACAGCTTGGAATGTACTTTTTCACCAGCCATATCCTGGCCTTTACCAGTGTTAGCATCTTTACTTCGTGCCTCCGTTAAGGTTAGCCACACTTGAGCTTCCAATCCTTAAACAGTGCTCTCATGCTTACACTTAAACTGAATATACTGACCAGTACAACTGAACCAGGCACAGGGAACTTGTTTTCTCTCCTGGACAAGAAGAGCCTCCTGTCTTTCCCTCTCCTGCCTGACTTTAAACTGCTCATTCTTAGCACCAGCACACAGCCACAGGACGCATTTGTATGAGCCATTGGTTACCTACCTGCTGGCTCAGTTGGTCCTGTCCAGTCTTCAAACAAGCAGGACCTTCCTTTTTCACAAAGAGGAACCCGACTTCCACCTGAAATAAAACCATAGCAGACACATTAGAGAGCTCAGCAAGGCAGAGCAACACACACCATCCACAGAACCACCAGCAAATACTGTTATCAAATCAATACAGTCTTACTTCTAAGACACTCTCCTGTTTTGCAGATACTTTTCCTCTGCTCAACTCTATAGAGCAAACCAGCTCAGCACAGCCCATCCCATCAGCTTAGGTGCTTAGAACTATTTCATTAGAAGCTTTTACCTCCTCACACTACCCCAAATGCCTCAAGCAAGCAGTAAAACTCTTAAAAACCAAACTAAGGCTTGCAAAACCCCCCATGCACTGAAACAACGACATAAACCCCCCATGCACTGAAACAACGACAAAACCCCCTATGCACTAAAACAACGACATAAACCCCCCATGCACTCAAACAACGACATAAACCCCCCATGCACTCAAACAACGAGTTTCCAAAAGAGAAAAAAGACAATTTCTTAACTGCACACATACATCTGATCCCTTCCATAACAGGTGCTGGTTAATGCTCTCCCTCATCACAACAAAGCAGAGCGCAGTTGAATGCAGCTGCCACTCAGAGCAACCTCTTTGACAATTGCATATGAACTACATGGAGTGCTTGCTCTTTAAAAGGGTAGTTACAGGTGATGTACAGGTGATGGGAGGTGGTCATTGAATTAGGAGCTAAGTATGTGTCAATTGCTCTAAATGGTGCCTGCAAAGTTCTGCTTTCCTGAGTTGGGATGGGATGCTTTCAGTTACAAATGCTAAAGGAAGACGTATTCCAGGGATTCCTGAAGTGTCTGGGAATGTCTTCAGTAACCAGACACTGCAGGAGACTTCAACCACACATTTAGAGCTGTTTCAGTCAAGCCACTGTGTTGTTTGAGCAGTGCTGTGTAACTCGGTGCCCTGTGCTGAGTCTGAACCCATCCTGACCTGACCATCAAACCTACCAGGTTTGATGCTCAGTGCTTGTAAATTACAAGTGGAAAGAAGCTCTTTCCTGCTGTCGTGGTTTAAAACCAGTTTCTACTCCCTCCCCCTCTTTCTTTCCTCCCCCCGCTCCCTGAGGGATGGGGAGGAGAATCAAAGGAATGCAACTCCCATGGGTTGGGATAAGAGCAGCCCAGTAACTCAGGTATAGCACAAATCACTGCTGCTACCACCAATAACAATAATGATAAAGGAAAGAACAAGGGAAGAGGGTACGATACCACCCGCCAAAACCAGCCCGACTGGGAAGTGCCGTGTCCTTCCAGGTAACTCCCAGTTACATCCTGGGCATGCCGTGCTATGGTATGGAATACCTCTTTGGTCAGTTTGGGTCCTGTCCCTGCTTCCTCCTGGCCTCCCCTCCTCCCTGGCAAAGCATGAGGCTCACAAAGTCCTTGGTCAGAACAAAACATTCCTTAGCAACAACTAAAACCATCGGTGTTATCAGTTTTGTTCCCAAAACACAGTGCTGCACCAGCTACTAAGGAGGAGAAAAACTGACTGCAACTGCTGAACCCAGGACAGCTGCAAACAATGTGAGATGGAAAAGTGAGCACGGTGTTCGGTGATAACTGATCAGTTAGTTTTAAGAGCTTTGTCCCTATATTATCCCCTTGTTTCCACACTGACCTAAAAGCCAGGTTTTCTCTGCTCTGGTAATGAGAGCCCTTTCATTTTACCTTTGAAGTGCTATTCTAACTCTCCGGAGTTGCTTGGCAATTGTGTCAGTATTTCTCCTAAGCCAGCTTTCATCTGGTTTGGTCGAAGGCATCTGGGCTCCTTTGTGCCTTTGCTCTGGCAATTACTCTTGTGCTCAGTTAATGGGAGCCTTTGTGTTTCTGGACTCCCCCCATCCCACTGTTTCTAGTGGTCCTTTTTAGGAATGTTACCAATGCATTCTCCATTGGAGCTTTCATCTCTTTCTTCAGATTCAATTTCGATAGCAGCAGATGAAGTGGGTGAAGCCTCAGAGGGATGTGAAAAGTGGCAACTGAAAGCCCAAGATAGCTGTGCTGTCCTCGGGAGGCCATTCACTGCGCAGGTCCCACCTCTTTAATCTCTGCTCACTACTTGTGCTTCCCTCTCTTTGTGCTTCCTCCACCTTCAATATTATCTAGATCAGGGAGCTGGCTCTTTCCTCTCTTCCCTCAGCACCGTTTGTGCTTCCCAATCCCTTGACTACCGGTTGTTGTTATCCCCTTTGTGCAATGTCTTCCTTGGTGTCTCCTTTCTCCCTGCTGCCGCTTCTGCACCCTCTGCAACCTTTCTTTTGCCTGCAAAGATCCTATGTCCCTCTTCCATTTGACAACAGGCAGCTTTACTGTTGGTTTTGCCTCTTGTAAGAAGCATGGCTGATTTGACTGCCCTGACATGGAACTGTTGGTAGCATTCTGGCCCGGTTTGAGTCGTTGTAAACTTCCTGTTGCTTTATTAAGACTGTCAGCTTAGCTTATTGTGTTAACTTCAAGTCTTGATTCTGTGCGGGTACAGCCCAATCTTTCTTATCACAAGTGTGTTTTCTACCTGATACGCTATCAGGTAGATCTGCTGTATCATGCCTGTTTTCACCTCTGCTGCAGCGGTTTCGTTCTGTACAGTGAATGAATGACTTCAAAGAGATGGAATGAGCTTCCTTTGTTGTGACAGTGCTGACAAGAGCAGCTGCCTCAGCCTCCTTCCCTGGAGCTGTCACTTCCAGGTATGTGGAATCCAAAGCTGTGTGTTTTGGTGCATATTCACAGCCCTGCTTAATTGCTTCGTACTTCTCTCTGTTCCCTGCTGCTCTTCCTGCAGGATCATTTTCAGATGCTGCTTATGAACAAGAACTGTCATCTCTGGGCATGACACAGGAGCAATTCTGCAACAGAGTCAGTGATAGATGTGTTCGTGCTGAATAACTCCTATTTTTCATTAGGATCTGGGACTCTGCAGGCTATGGAATGATTTCCAATGTTAGTGACTCAGAGGGATCACTGTATTTGTAGGCATTCTCTTTGGTCTTTCTTTTAAAATCACTGGCATAATTTAGTTGGGTGTTTTGCTCTGTAAAGCTTCCTAGAGCCATCAATCATTCATGAATTGCTGTGCATTTTGTACTGGATGGTAACGGCTGTAGTTGGGGAAAAGCAAAATAAAGCAGTGCCAGTTCATGTAGTCCCCTGTCAGATCAGGGGCTACGTAAGAAGATGCTTCTATTGCTGCAAGTGGTGGATGCCTGTTATCAAAGTGATACTGGTTGGATGTGCAGTTCTCCAGAGAATTCACCGCAGCGTTCATAGGGCAAGTGCCACCCTGACTCTGGTGCAGATCGTGTGCATCATCTCTTGTACTAAAGCAAGTTCTGGCACTTGAGCAGGAGTGAGCAGGCACTGGTAGGCTCTAGCCTGACAGAAGTGGCAAGGCCTCCAGCTTGATTTCATGCGTTCGAGCAATACAGTCCTGAACTCGGTTACATTTTAGAGCTCAGTGGTAGGATGCTGTGGGGTTTCTGCTGGATGTGTTACTGCTGCTGGAGCACAGAGTGCGTTCACGTCCATCATGGGGAGTTTAGGATTCATCTTTGGGATTATTACCATTTGACGTTGGGATACAGTGGTTCAGTGGTTTCCCAAGAATGCATTGACAATGTGTCCATCCAGTCAGGAATATTCCTCCATCACAAATCACAAGCAGCAAATGCTTGATCAGAGCCGAGCTACCCAGGAGCACCAAACACAAGAATAAAGGAGTCTGAGCTGTTGGTTTTTCTTCTTGTTCTGACTTAGAAATGCTTGAGCAAGGAACAATAAAACTAAGCCTATGAAAACCACAATCACTTGATCATGAACCCACTGGCTGCCGAATTCAGTGCTGCTGTGAAGGGATGCACTCGCTTTGACTAACCTGTGGTTTAGACCGAGTTTTGAAGGAGGAGCAATCTGGCAGGATCAACATGTTGGAGGGATGGGACAATGCTAAAGGCTGCTGGGCTCTTCAGCTTGCTAGCGGCTGCCTGATCAGGCAGCGATTCCTCTCACCATGCTGGGTCTCGGTGTACCTGAGTTCTGAGGGTGCAGGTTCTGCAGCAGAGTGACAACCGCATTTAAGGGTCTATCACTCAGTTCCTTGCTCTCTAAGCTCTACACCTTGGTACGATGGTATTTACCATGTAGGTGATCATTCTAAGTGAGGAGAAAATGGGCTTTCTGAATTAGTAGTAATCATTACAGAAGGCACAAGATGTTTTCTTTGGCAGCATTAGGGTTTTTATCAACTTTTTGATTGGGTTAATTTGAAGTGACAGCTGGTTGGAGTTTTTAAATGGATTGGAATATAGGCCCATCAATCTGAAATCAAGCAATGTAAATGCATCTGCAGGAGTTACCTTAAAATATCCTGCTCCTGTGGTTGCAAAGTGACAGTTAACAGAGGAACAGCAGCCCTTGGAGAGGCAGGAGATGGATCCAGGAAAGTGGGATGTTCTGGGAAGTGTAATTCATGGAGTTGTCCAGGTCTTAGCCACCATATGCTGAGTCTGAGTCTTCAGCCCTGAAATAAGTGGTAAGATAATAGAAGGGATTTTAGCCTAATCACAGAAAGGGGAGCTTGTTCATTGTCTTGTCTTTGAAACTTGGGAACTTACCTAGGGTTCTTCTTAGGCTGGAAGAAGAATTATTCCCCAAATCTGGAAATATACGTCATTATTACTTCCAAATGTCACTGCATTCCCAGCTTGAGGCTTGTCACCCTATCTACAGNTGGAATATAGGCCCATCAATCTGAAATCAAGCAATGTAAATGCATCTGCAGGAGTTACCTTAAAATATCCTGCTCCTGTGGTTGCAAAGTGACAGTTAACAGAGGAACAGCAGCCCTTGGAGAGGCAGGAGATGGATCCAGGAAAGTGGGATGTTCTGGGAAGTGTAATTCATGGAGTTGTCCAGGTCTTAGCCACCATATGCTGAGTCTGAGTCTTCAGCCCTGAAATAAGTGGTAAGATAATAGAAGGGATTTTAGCCTCATCACAGAAAGGGGAGCTTGTGCATTGTCTTGTCTTTGAAACTTGGGAACTTACCTAGGGTTCTTCTTAGGCTGGAAGAAGAATTATTCCCCAAATCTGGAAATATACGTCATTATTACTTCCAAATGTCACTGCATTCCCAGCTTGAGGCTTGTCACCCTATCTACAGACTACACAGGCTGCTGTCCCACTGATGGAGACAACTCCTTTACGGCCCTTCTGGCTGTGCTGTGTGTGCAAGTGGCACCTGACAGCTGCTAAGAGGAGAGGAGTCTGAAACCTGGGATAAAGCTGTTACCTGACACAGCACCATTGCCCTCTCAGCAGTGAAGGGGCAGGAGCCTCACCTCAGGAGCATCTTTGTCCCTGCAGAAGTAGCTCTTGATTCAATGTAGGTCACAGCACAGCGACCACACAGAAATGGCCTTAACGTGTTCTTAATCCAGCGGTGAGATTCTGCCTTGCTGACAGCTGGAGTTTTGCCTTTCCAGGGTCAGAGCTCTAACTACAGTATCGGTGCCCATAAGCCTGTGGGTGAAAAGGAGCCAAACAGAAGGAGCTAAGCAGAGCTTTGGGTCAGTATGTATCATTTCTCCTCCTGCATGCACATGGAAGTTGGCCTGGCATGCTGAACTGTATAAACAGCTTATCCCCCAAGCTAAATAGCCAGTTGCAATGACTGCATGATTACAGATGCAACTTTAGATGGGTTGGGAAACTTAAGAGCAAGCTGGAGAGCTGTAAGACAAATTCATCCATATAACCATTCCTACCATGCAAGAAATCGTATCCAAACTGAGCTCTGTAACACATAGGAGTCTGTTTTGAAGCCTGACTTGGCATCTTGAAATGCTCTGGTGAATGAACAAATGCTGATGGACTGCCACCGGTGTTGTATAGAAATAAGTGTAATTAGGGAGAAACAAATAAATAATAAAGAAGCCTAACTGCATTAGCACTTCCTTTATTGCCAGCAGTAGGATGTATATTCCCTTCACAGATTTAGCAACTGCACTGGTAGGTGGTGATTTGTATTGCTGCCAGCATCATTCACTTAGATGGGGATGATCTTGATGGGTGTTTGCAATTGTTCTCCAGAGGCAGCTTCTCCAACAATTACAAGTCGATCCCAGTTGGATTAAATGAGTCAGCTGTGTGCAATGGCATTATGGTGTCTTACCAGATCTCAGACAGCTCATTCTGTTTGTCCACTCTGCCCCACTGCATGAAATGACCACGCTGTTGTATATGTTTTCCCCTGGTGTCTTATATCCACCATGCAGAAGGCAGTAGCTGCTTTCCCAGATGGAGACCTACCTGCTTGTTGTGTGTTTAGGCTTGGGAACAACAGGGATCATCTGCTGGCAGTGCTGCCTCCAAGTGCTCTGAACTGGATCAGAGGAGGGGCCCTGAACTGGTACGTGTTCTTAGGAAAGCTTGGGATTAAACCGGTTGCTGTCATTTTCTGTGCAAGTCTGTTCTCTGCTGGCCTGAGACCTGCAGGCTGTGTCTGTGCTCTGCTTCTGTTGCAGACCACGCAGTGGGGAAGATGGAGCCGCTTATGATGGGTGTCACTGAACAGTCTCTTGGTGCCTGCCTTGGCCATGCCTGCTCAATGAACTGCTTTCTGGAGGAGAAAGGGGGTTCACACCAACTGTGTAGCCTTTAGTGTCCAGCTGCGGGCTGGCCTGTCCCCTTAGCCTTCTGCATAATGCTTTATGCTTCTGCATCATGCTCCATGGAGGAGAGCGGGTGTGCGTATTGTTGCTCATAAATAGCCTTGCCAACGTCTCCTGCCTGGACTGGATGTCCTCCCCAGTGTCTTGAGCCACTTCCTCCTGGCAGATGTGTGTTGTAACAGGGCTTATTCTGTTCTGCCTCCTGTTAATGTAACTGTAAATACCTCACGTGTCTGCTGAAAGCTGAAGATACGACTGAGTTTAGAATAAATACTTTATACTTCCAGACCACCAGTGAAGTTCCTTAATGCATCGAGCCCTGTACTACTGAGGCTTGGTTACAGGCACTTAGATACTCAGCGCTGTTGCAGCTCTAATGTGAATTCCGTGGTTTGAAGGCCAGGGTTAGCTTGAGTGTCCTGAAAACCAGTGTGGGAGCTGAGGGAACCTGAGCCCTGCGGCTGACACTCCACTTGGAGTGTTTTCATCCTCAGTCGTCCCAGTTACAACAGTGTAGTGTTTCTTCTGTGATGCTGTAATGAGACCTGAGCAGTCCCATTGGATAATGGAGGAAGGTAGAAAAGATCGGTCCGAAAGCTGAGCTAATGCAGCTCTCCTGCAATCACTGTGGCATCTTTGCAGTGATGGAACAACAAAGTCCTTGGTAATCACTGCAGGAAGGTGAGAAGAGGTCTTGCTCTCTAATTGAGGCTGTCAAACCTGCCCCTTGACTTTGTAACTTGAAAAGATGCTTGCTTTTTTGAACCACATGCTCTCAAGCTTAATTTCTGTCGAAAGCAGGTTCTTCCTTGAAGAAGATCTTTCACTTTAGAGTGTGCCTCTACATTGTCTCAAAGATGTTTCATCTATTTTTTTTAAGGCTCTTCACGCTCATTGCTATGATGGGGGAAGACCATGCTTTCACCCATAACTGTCACTGATGTAAAGAGACAGTGATGTCTGCTTTCACCCCTGCTGCTCCTCCAGCCAGACCTGGCTTCCAAGCTTTGTCAGATCTCAAGCGAGCTATGTGTATGCAAAACATCCTGGGGACTTGAGCAGAGGATCTGATATGAGCTCTGTGACAGGAAAAAGGCAGAGCTGTTAAATAGTGAACAGAGATCAAGACTAAGGTCATGCTCACCAGCAAAGGTGAGCAGTGGGGCTCAGTTTGCAACTTAATCAAGCTCTTGGACTTCTTCTCTCTTATCGGAAGCTCTGGCATATTGATCATGGTCACTACATTCTGGGTACATGGGCACACTTGGAGGAAGAGGTGGAGTGAGAAGGCACGGGAGCTCCTCCAGCCTCCTCACAGTGCCTGTGGGCTGCCTGGCAAGGAACAAAGCTGCAGTCCCCTGGCAGGTGACCGGGCCCTGCTTGGGGCTGCCAAATCCATCTGGATCTCTCCCTGTGCTGCTGGAACAGCTGTGCTTCCAGGGGCCCTGTAGAGTCAAGCCATTCAGCTTTTGTCAAACCAAGCTTAAGTCAAACCATTGAGCTAACCAGACATGGTCAGCGTATCCTGCAGTGCTGGCAATGCAAAGAGTAAGGAGACATGTAAAATGAGGCTTCTCTTGTTTGTTTTGCAGTATTAACATGTCAGGACTGCTAAAGCAAAGTCACGGGATTTAAATAAAGCCACAAACAGAGATGTGTGCACACTTTTCAGTGCCATTAAATGATATCCTGCATGTGGTGGTGGTCTATGCGATAGGCATGGTCTATATTCCTGTGCCACCTGCTATATAACAACAAAGGGGAAATGCTTGGTGAAGCGCTGCTGTTATTGAGCACCTCTCAGAATCCAATGTTAGAGCACTTCTGGAGCAGGTGAGTCTCAAGCTGTTACTCACTCCACAAAGGGAAAACCCATGTTGCACTTCAAAACGTGTGCATTATCCAGGCTTGTGGAGCAGAACCTTTCCCAAAGGGACCAGGCAACTGCTTCTCCAGGTTTGGGAATGGGGATGCTCATGAGGCCCTGTTTATCTGTGGGGGAGAAATAAGCCTTGGTCTAGTCACCAGAAACTGCTTTGCTTCAGCCAAAGACCCATCTCTCCTATGATATTGTAAGTGATTCAACACCTAGGCATGTTGCTAGGTGTATAACTGCTGCACTGGTGTATAACTGCTGCACTGGTGTATAACTGCTGCACTGGCCAGTGCACGGAGCAGCCTCCTGCGCGAGCCTGAGATGACACTGAAGTCAAGACCTGTGAAGCTGAGCCTGTGATGGAGCCTCGAGAGGAGACCCCAGCAGCCTGGGGTGCTGCAGGGAGGCACAGAGAGATGTGAAGATGAGTGCCAGGAGCCTTGGCAATGCCCAAGCTGTGCTGCGAGACTAAAGGCAGCACTCAGAAGTAGCCCAGTGTGATCAGCGAGAGCCCTGAACCTTCATCTTGATGGAGGAGCATAAAATGGGATAGACTCATTGAAAACAACACGTCCCGTGTGCAGCAGAAATAAGTGGTGACAGCACACGTCCATGTGTAAAGTGCCAACGGATTTCAGCAGTCAACAAGGAAACAGAGTGGTACCCACCTTGCTTCTCCTGTAGGAACAGCAGTGTACCTTCACCTGCTTGCATGTGCAACTGCAGGACATGGTGGTTTCCAAGTTACTAAATGTGTAACTGTACATCAAGTCACTGGTATATGTCCTGTGGATGCTTCTGGTCACAAACTGGATTTGCCCTCAGTTCCGGGTAGTTTATAACCTCAGTGCTTTAGCCTTCACTGAAATGAGGATTCATTTTCCTTTGTAAAGCATCTGTTAGCTCTCCACGTGTGCCATGCCCTCATCTCCTCTGAATAACCCCAAGCTCTTTGAAGGCAAGGAGGCCTCATTGTGCATCAATGCCCAAAGGACAGGGAGTTTTCCAATCCTGTAACAGAAAAGCTTTCTCATGCTCTTGTTCTATTTCTACGGCATCACTGTTCAATGTTAGCCGCAGCTGACATTAAACCAATACTTTGTGAAAGCTTTTTGCTTCCGTTTTCTGTTTAGTTCAGTATGCAAACTGGCACCCACACCAAACACGCAGCCTGTAACGCAGCTGGTGAATGGGACGTGGGACCAGGGCCAAGCTATTGGTGGGTTCATGTGCAAGGAGGTTGATGATACCCCAGTAAAATAGCCAGAAGCTGCCTCATTTACCTCCCACTGCAAAAGCTCATTTACCCATCGCTCCCCTTCCCTATGAGCCAAGATTGAGGGTGAACCATACTTTAAAGGCCCCCTTTTCTGTCTATGTTAGCGACTGTTTAGTGTTCGTGGGATGTTCACTTACACTATCACGGTGCACATCACCCGTGCTGTACCGCACTGGCTTTGGCCTGGCCAAACCTGCTTCTTCAGAAACATCCGTGTCTTTGCCCCGTGGAGGGAGCACAGAGGCGTGATGAGCAGAGGCAGAATGCCTGCTCACCCACAGGTCTCTGAGCTCCCGTCAGCCACACTTGTAGCAGACAGAAGCTGTCCTAAGAGCCAAGGGGGGGGAAGAACAGAGCCAGTGCTTGGCAGAGCCCAGTCAGGGGCATCTCAGGCATTTAAGTTCTTCCCTGAGCAAAGAACTGTGCAAATGCATGAAGGCATGTGAGGAAGAGTTCTGTATGTGAGGAGGAGCTCTAGAAAAGCCTCGAGGGTGCCTTCTCCTCACTTACTAAGGGCGTGTAATTCAAGCAGTGTTTCTGAGGACCTGCCTAATGCTGAAGACGCAGATTTGGTCTTTATTTCTTAGCAGGCAATAGATGTCAGGACAGAGGAAACGTTCCACGTGGACTCAAAGTGCAGCCACGGCCCTGATTTCAACCCTTCTGATCACTGAGCTGGAGAGAAGCCCTCAAACACTGTCCATTTGGCTGTAGGCACAACAAGGGGAAGCACAACAAGCAGGGACCCAGCTGGCAAATACAAACATGCAGGAGGAAAACGTGCATCAGCCCCCGGCGCTCGAGTACACCAGGGCTCTATGGGGAAGTCAGCCCTTCTGTTTCACACATCACCCTTGTACCAGTGTTTCAGAGCTTCCTAACGCTGTGGGATCAGTCCAGAGGTGTTAAGAGGATGCCCAACTGTGGCAAAGCCAGCAACACTTTGGAAGTGACTCCCGTTGAGGAGGGCAGATGGTGCCAAGGCAAATCCCAAGGTGCCTGACCCAGCCTGCTCCCTGAAAGCCATTCTCTGGCCTGTTATGCTGCTTTACAACAGCAAGTTGCTACGCTATATTGCAGTGACTACTCATTGGCAATAACCAGAGGCTGTGTTTTACTTTACCCTCTGGTAAAAAGCAACACAAAATGGCCAATAAAACCCCTTCAGCTGGAAAATAAAGGACGTAGCTGAAACAGAAGGGAATGAGAATGGGAGGGAGCTGAAGATTCAGGGAATTGATGCTCAGAGAGTTGGGGAAAGGGATTTTGTGTGACCCCCCCCCAGTGCCATTTAAGTTGAGCTTGAGGTCTAGAAGGTACTCGGGATGTTTTCTCTTGTGTTCTGGCCGGGATTTTCTGCTCTAGGCTGGTAAGTAGCCATGTTAACCTAAGGTCTTTTGTTTGTTGGTTTCAGGAAGTTAATGATGCTGCCAGAACAAATGTGTTTGGAAAACGGGTACATTGGAAGAGGCTGGGGTCATCCTGTGGGGTTTAGGTCACTTTGGCTCCCAAAGCGGCAGTATCTGTGGTAGTATCCAAATGCTGGCGGCGTTACTCAAAACTGAGGCTTCTTCTAATGAAAGTACACTCATGGGATTAATGTTCCACTGAGTATTGTGGTATGGACTTACGCGTTGAGAACGTCTCATGGTCTGACACTGACTTTTCCTGTAGCAGTCCTGGAAAGTAAAACAAGCCCATGGGGTTCCAACTAGAAGGAACTACTTTTCTCTGTGCAGAATAAGCCTGGGCAATGGAAACCTCTTCATTCTACTTAACAAAGGGTGTTGGGTTTGATGTCATTTTGTAGGGATTCCAGCTGGAAGTTTAAACTCCATTTCCCCTTCAGGTTGAAGGAGATGCTCTTGTCAACAGGCTGCACCTGAACTGTGTTACTTGGCAGGGTTAACACCAGCTACTCCTGAGTCTTGATTTCCACCTTGCCAGTTAGAAACCATGCCTGAGTGACCGATGGGAGTCCCTGATGGAGCGCAGAGGTCAGAGGCCTGAGCTGCCCTAGCTCTGCAAAGACAGAGCAGCAGACAAGTGGCAATTGAGAATGTACAGTGGTGCTGTTGTTACTTCTACCTCACTGGTGCTCTCTGGTGTATGATACTCAGCTGCTTCTGTAAGGGGTGCCCTGTCCTGTGAGCCGACAGTGTTGCTTGCAGGCAGATACCCACTTGTTCTCTCTTGCAGGTTGAGCTGAGTGCCATATGGGGAGCAACTTCAGCAGGCAAATGTTCTGTCTGCCCTGTGGGAGATGTCTGAAACAGGAGGAAGCAAACGAAGAGACCAGTGAGACCAAGCCAATTCTGCAGGCCTCAGCGGGACCATCGCTGTGCATTGGTACACCACCTCCCGCACCAGCCCTGCAAGTGTCTGAGCAGGGCTCTGAGGAGGTGCAGTCACTGAGCCGGGATGCAGAGCCACCAGCTGATGCCGTGGAGGAAAACACTGAGACCTGCTCTGCCGTGCGTGCCATGGGAGTGACTGAGGGGTGGGAGGCAGCCTGGGGCTCCACAGGCTCTGAAGATGGGGAGACCAAAGGAGAAGCTGAAGTCTTAACCCAAGCAGGCAACCAGCAAGAGGGAGAGCAAGTGGGGAATAGGGAAGGGAAAATGAAACCTGTTCCTGGTGCTCCCCAGGTCCAGGTTGTTGCACACACCACTCGGGATGCTGAGCTGGCTGGAGCCGGAGAGCAGCCTGATGAGCAGGCAGGGGCTGGCACTAAGGTGAGCCCAAGGGCTCCCCAAAGAAATAGTCTCCCCTTTGTTCTAAGCTTCAAAGAAATCCTAAGTGAGACGGCAACGGGCCAAGACTGCGAGCCCAAACCTCCTGCGGGGACTGCAGAGGGTCTCATAGGAAGAAACTTGGCACCACGTGCTGTGTGGATGGTGGAGGAGACTGACGCCTGCCTTTCTGCCCAGCACGTGGAGCAGCCAGAAAGGACTAAGCTTGCTGAGCTAAGTCCTCAGTCAGCTGAGAGAGCTGAGCCTCCACCTCTGGCCGAGGCAGAGACAGCATCTCTCCTGCCTAGGCAGGTGGCCAGGGAGACTGTGGGTGCTCTGGCAACCCCAGCAAATGGCAAGGCTGAGATGTACTCTGCCTCTGAAATGCCTTCGCAGTCCCTGTGTCCAGAGGGGGCATCTCTTGAGCCAGCAAACCAGCTGCTTGACTTCCTAGAGCAAGAGACCCCGTCTAGGATGGGAACTGCAGAGGAGATGGAGAGCCTGTGCTGTGCAGAGCCTGTGGAACAGAGCAGGGGTTTGTGCCTCCATGAACTGGAAGGTGAGAACATGGAATGTGATACAGAAACTGCAGCAAGTGAGGCAGAGCCACAGCAACAAAGAGAGCTTCCAGCAGAACCAGTACCTTGTGTTCAGATACCTTTAAAGCAAGATGCTGGCTTCCTTAATGTGACCCCTTCACTGTCTGCAGAGCCTGGGAGTAGTGGAGAAAGAGAAGCTGAGAATGTTGAACCTTGAGAGACCTGAGGATGGAATGGCCTGCTGTCAAATATGTGTTCATGAGGAATTTGAGCCATAGGAAGCAACTCAAACTGCTGGGACTTTGTAAGATGTCTTTGCCTTCTGAGAGCAGTCGTGTTAAACAGACAGGCGACAGCAGTAGATGTTCTGTATCTCCTCCTGAATTCCAGCTGCGATGCAGTTCTGGTTCCTCCTCGTCCCAGCAGCTGCTTTTCAGGAGATCGTGCCCTCCTGCGTTCCCCCAGCGATGTCTCTTAGTCTTAAGAGTCTGGGAATGGAGAAGACAAATGCTCCTTTAGTCCAGCCCGGTCAGATGTGTTCTGTGAGGTCAAGAGTTTCTTCCTTTGCTACCTGGAAATAAGCACATGTTTGAGCTACCTCCCTGCGTACCCCTCGTGTGCAGCTGATAGTCCCTGGTTTGTTGTCAGTATTCAACACGGTGATGGAATGATGGTTTGTTCTTGTTACAGTGGCACTGTCAATGGAACCTGCTCTGCTTCTGCAGAAGTGAGAAATGCAGTCTTGGTCAGAATGCAGACCCCAGGGTACTGCAGCTTAAACCTACTGACTTTTCACGGTTCTGCCTTTGTACTGCCAATAAAGTATTTTAAGATCATGGCAAAACCCTATCCTGAATATGTTTTAATTGTTGGGTGTTAAAGGCAAAAGAATATGGCTGGAACCACTCTGGGCTCTCCTCTAAGCACTTCAAAGGGGAAACAGTGACTATTCCTCCTTGAAACCCCTTTGAACAACCTGGCTGCGTGGAGCGCAGTGCCCAGATGTGCCTGCGGGAGGCCATAGGGATGGCACACGAGAGTTCCTTCAGGCTTACAGTGTGCTGGAGGAGCAGGACTTGAAAGGATGCTGGGGGAGGGAAAACAATACAAGATAAAGCATAATGCTGGTGAATGATTTACCTGCACAGGGCTGAAAGCTGAGGAGGTGGGAGCCACATGATGCTGGGGATGAAAGTGCTTTGGTGAAGGGATGAGGTGTTTCAATACCTTGACTTTGTTCTTCCAACTGCATTTAGGCTGACAAAGTCCCCTCTATGTAAGGCTTGCCAAACAAATCTTCACTTATGAGTCCATAAGCTGCAAGGCAAGAGGTGCTCGTAATACATTTCTGTTCCTTCAAAGGCGTCTCTAAGCTAGTGAACTGTTTGTTGCTAGGGCCTGAAAGGAGAGAAGCTATTGAATAAATATCCTTGTGCAAAGCTGACTCAAAACTTATCCTTCTAAACTTGTTTGTCTCAATGCACGTGTCCTGCCAGCAGTCACAGTATTAACCCTGTTAATACTTGTGGCCAAGCAGGGAACTGGGTGAGGTAACTGCTAGTCTCTGTCCCAACCTACCCCAGAAACAAAACATCACTTCAGGCAGGTAGGAGGACCTAAAATTCATCAGGCTTCATCACATGTATGCCTGCCTATGGGCTGGTGAGTTAATTCTGTTAAGCAGGGTTATAAGAAGCAGTCGTGCTACAGGAGATGTTTCTTAACCATTGGAAGCCTGGGGCATGGAAACAAGGGGAAGGCAGAAACCCTCCAGTGAAGTTCACGTGATGCATCATCCGGAAGGGTTAAGTGTTGGTGTCTCTACTGTGCTGCAGAGCTCAGTGCTGGAAAGCCCTTCTTGCTCTTTGAAGAGGGCCTTTCTGTCCCTCTTGGTAATGTCAGCTGTGTGATGGATGAGAGGAGCCCCGACCACCTCACCCACTGCATCCGGCTGCCACGTGCACTGCGAGGAAGAGACAGGTTAGTAAGAGGAGCAGCTTGAGCTCTGTGCAATAAAAGCCCCAAAGGCTGATGTCCTGAGCTGACTGCAGCATGCTCCTCATCACCAGTGATGCCACCTAAAAGGCTTTGTGACAGTCCTGTGGTCCAGCATTCAACCACACAACGCAACCCCGAGCTGACGTCGGAGCAAAGCTCTTTGTAAGGGCTGTGGTTTTGTCATTGTCACAAAAGGAAGTGCATGGCTTTCGAGAGCAGCCCTTTAGAATATGTCAGAGGAGCAAGAGATGGGGAAACAGCCAGCCAGCAGAGCAGATGTGATTGCTGTGACAGTCAGGTTGCCCTTCCCCTGCTTGTGGGTGTTACATCGACATCTTCTGTGGTGTCTCCCATGCAAGAGATTCTCTGTATTGCTCCAAAGAGCCGTAAGCTGGACTCTGCTGTTAGAATGTCCTCATTTTCCACAATGATGCGAGGGCAAGACGTGTTTTACTTTGAATCTCGGATATTCCAACCTTAGTGACGTAAGGAATAACATCAGCCCGTGCAGAGGCTGCATGTGTCATTTCCTTCCAGTTACGCTGTTGTACAAAGCACCAATGTCCCTACAGGCACCAGAATTTTTCGGCCACCGATGTGTGACGCTCTGTACACACTGTGTATCTCACACGTCAAAACCAAGGGTGAAGTCCAGAGAGGTTTCCAATAGTCAAAGAGCTGATGAACTGCTGATATATTGCATCAGCCCGATTGGAAACATACAGGAAAAGCCTTGGAAAAGCTGTCGTGAAAGCCCCCAGCCATAAAGTCAGTGTGAGTGGGATAGTGCAGAGCAGATGCTGGACCATGTTAAAAGGCAAGATATGGATGTTGTTTGAGTCCCACAGCTGGCTGCACACATGGAATTACCTCACCAAAAGCTCCTTTGTGCTTTCTGCATCCAGGGAATCATAGCAGCTGGGCAAAGTATAGCAACCTGAGCCAGCTTTGGCATCGAAGAATGTAGGTTCAAGGGGCTTTTATGGCATCCAAGCAGGGTGATCTGTCTGGATTTTGCTCAGCTCCATTGCTGCTGGCAGTGGGTGTTCAGGACCTGCCTTTCTGCTCATGGCTCTGGGATTAGGTTGGCTTTAATGGAGATTTGCTTTTGTGTTTTGCCCGGGCGACCTATTTCATGTTACAAGTGGCTGCCAGGCAGTGAACACAAGCAGGGCAATGCAGCAACTGTATGGCTGTTAATGCCAAGCGAGGGGGATCAGCTGGGGCTGCAGACATGAAGATAATCTGCTCTAAAGCAGCCACTTGCATGACTCAACCGGTTGAACACAGCCCAAAGGTGGAAAGTGGGATATTCCCCCCCCCAGCTGTTCAATATAAAGTAATACAGGAGGATGCAATGGTTTGTAAACCCAGGGACTGCTCATACCCAGCCTGAAGTACTGCTGCTGTTCTGCCTCATCACAGCCTATAAACAGGGGTCACTTTACTTGTCCATGGTTGCACTGTATTAATCATTAGCTTTATTTGAAGGAGTCAATGCCTATTACCAAGCGACTCCAATGAAGCCAATCATGTACCAACTCCACGCAGCAAGTACAGCCATCTGCTGCTTCCAATGGCTATGAAATGGCTGGGAAAAGGGGAAGACAGCCTGAGGGAACTTCACAGCCTGGAACTAACATTGGGAGTCTGGGTGTGACCACCTCCTCCTATTTAACCCACCTGGGGGCTGGCTTGGTTGGTGTTGGGTGGTCAGTGGGTGTTGTGGAGCTGTGCTGGTAAGAAGGGGCTTTGGTTTGAGGGGTGATGCTGGTGAGGTTTTGTGTGGTCTGAGGCTGTAGTTTGAGTTTTATGCTCTGGGGTCTTGGCTTTAATTCCTGCACAGTTTTAGAGTGTCTCTGAGTGCAGGTAGCTTTGTTGTTCACTTGTGTGAGTACTCAAGGCAGGCCCTGCTGTTGGGTTCTCAGGGGTTTGCTGTGTGCTGGGAGGTGTTCTTTTGCTTTCTGGCTCGCTTGTGCCTCTTGCAGCCTTCTTTTAATGGCCTTATTAAGGAATGAACCATGTAGTGTCTTGTGAACCTTAAGTTCTTTTCTGCCTGCCTTGCTTCCTGCTCCTATCTGCTACTGGTGCTCTGAGCACTCCCTTGGCTGGAGTCTAACAAACTTGGCTTTGCTGTACAAGTCTGTAGTGTAATGCAATCATTGGCACTGCAGCTACTGACAGAGAGCAAGCAGCAGTGTCTGGTTTGATTGATGAGGAGTCTCTTCCCTCTTCCTCAGACTCCGTTGCCCAAGGAAGCTGTGAGTGCTCCATCCCTGGCAGTGCTCAAGGCCAGGTTGGATGAAGCCTTGGGTGCTATGGTTTAGTGTGAGGAGTCCCTGCTTATGGCAGGGGGGTTGGAACTGGATGACCTTAAGGTCCTTTCCAACCCTGACTAGTCTATAAAGAGGGAAGGTCTCTCTGGTTTTCCCCTGCATGTGCAATTCCACCTGTGTTTAGTTCCTTGTCTGTGGTCCCTGACAATGCTTTACAGCTACTCCTGTGTGAGAACTGGGCAGCTAATTGCCCCAGATGGATACAGGCTAATAAATAGCTATGTCTTGCAGGTGTGAAACCATCTCCTCACTAAGAAACAGAGCTCCCCATTCGCCTCCAGGCAGCCTGTGACTCCTAGCAGGTGAGAGCTTCTCCAGAAGCAGGTACTCAGCTGAGGTGCTCCTTTCATCTCCAGCAATGGGAGGGATCTTTGGCAAGAACAAGAGGCCCTGTGTGTTTCCAAAAAGAGTTGTTTTCCGTAAGGCCAAAGGGAAAAAGGCATCGGGGACCACACGTGTGTTCTGTGATGCTTCAACATGGACTGGGGAGAACCCTTTTCAGTCAGCACGTATAGGAAGGACTTCAAAAGGCGCCGGCCTTCCTGCTCCGAAGTTGGTGTTGGATGCACCCGAGGCTGCAGCTTGGGCTGAAGAGGAGACAAGAGAGCAAGCTGCACCTCTACCCGCACGAAACAGCCAGGTCCCGCTCCCTGCAACTGCTGCAGGCATGCAGGATGCTGAGGTGTCACAGCACCCTGAGGCCAAGGCTAGCACGGAGGTGATGCAGCAGCAGGAACACGCTGACCAGACGAAGAGAGAAGCCCAGTCTGCCCAGGGAAGCTCCGAAGAGAGTAAGGCTGAGGCTGCTCTGCGCTCCAATAGCAGCTGCGCGCCCAAGGAGCAGCTCGGCTGCGGGAAGGGTGGCGTGCCACCTCTTACACAGACCACGGTGAAAGCTGAAGTCCATGTGTCTGCACATGTCCAGGATGGACCTGGCAGGGTGCAGTCTGCTGCAGCTGAGCCTGAGCCTGCTGAGGAGCAAGAGGCTGGAGGTGCGTGTGCTCCGAAGGATGCTTGTGCTGGCAAGGTGCCTGCGCAGAAGGCAGCTGCCCCTCTGGCTGCTGTGGGTACCGCAGGGGCAGCTCTGACTGCTCTGGAGGCTGCAGAGATAGGAGAGGGCCTGAGAGATGTGCAGAGACCTGTAGAAGAAGAAGTACATTGTGCTGCTAAAGCCCCGCCTGGCCTGCAGTGGGAACAGGATACAGAGGGCTCTGGTACTGAAGATGTGGCAGCAAACGCTTTTGAAGCAGAGCAAGCTGAAGAAATGGCTGAGGACTGTGATGATGGGCAGACACCAGAGGAGCTCCCACGCTGCCTGGCTGAAACCCAGGCTGCTCTGCAGGGCAAACACACGGCCAGCAATGGGGGAAATCCAGAGGAGCACTGAAAGAGCACATGGAACTTGGTGTGGCAGGCACCGAGCAGACTGAGGGCTTGTCTGCAGGCAAGCCATGAATCTGTTGTCTTGATCCTGCAAGGACCAACATGCAGTGGGTATTTGTACTCTAGAAACCAATTTGGGCTCTAAAGCCTGCTTTGAACAGTTTCTGTTTTCTATTGTCTTCTGCAAGTGGCAGCAAGCTCTCCCCCTCTCCAGAGCAAAGCACATCTCTCTACACAGTGTGTTTATGTACGGGACTCTTCCTTTTCATGCATGCTTCCCCTGGTCAGGGCTATGCACTTCACCGTGATCTGTGAACAAACAAGGCAGACACATTAACTACACTGGTCTGTGTCCCCCACTCTGACTGTCACTGCTACTTGGAACTGGCTGTGGTGAAATGCTGGGTGGGAAGTGGAGTCTGTTGTGATGGGGATCAATAAACGGATGCATTTTAGCACTTCTTGCCTGGAAATGCTGTTTCATCAGTGGGCACATGCTTGGGGGGTTGTGCTTGTGGAGCGGAGGTGAACGAGCTCGGATGGCAGAGAAACTTGGGGGGGGTGGTTTTGGTGCACGAAGTGGATTTCAGGCCATCGCAGAGCCACTGCCGGTCTCTAATGAAGCAGCTCCTGAAGAGGGGGGAGTCTGCCTGCCAAACCTGAGCAGCCGGCTCTCAAATCACAAGGGATGTGGGGCTGCGGGGAACCAGGGAAACACCACAGCCCAGTTCCTTTTCCCCCCTTCAGCCCAAGCAGGGTTTGACACCAAGGGATTCTGCCGGAGCTCCTGGGCATTTCCAAGTGCAGTAATGGCTTGGTTTAGGCAGCTGGAAAACTACCATGCAAAGGAGAGCAAGATCTTCCCTAAGGAAACCATTTCCAGCTCTTGTGTTCCTGCACACTGTGCTCATAGGAGAGAACAATCATAGTTAAAGGCAAGTTAGGATATGAGGGTTTTGATAGCTGTGCAACTCTTTAAAGGATGATTGGTTTTACTGGCTTTTATGTACTTAATCACATCAGAAAGATAGTGTAGCCTTAAAAAGATTTCCTCTGAATCAAAGGACCAGGCTGCCACGCTGCAAGCCTGGCTTGAGGCAGACTTCCTTAACATATTCCCCCTTATGACCAAATCTGCATGGAGACCCTGTTCATGGGGATGTCTTTTCCCCCATCCCTTGAATAACACAGGGCATGCTCCTTCCCTCTGACTGATCCTCACAGTCCCAAAGGCACCTAGAGCAGCTGATCATGCTGACCAGCTGCCCCGGTTTGCTTGCCTCAGACAAAGCTGCTGCTGCTCTTTGTGTGGATATTATGCCTTCCCTCCATAGGATTTAGCTATAACAATTAGCGAGTGGGCAGGTTCCTCCTTACCAATGCCAGGAGAGCCTGAGGAAGTCATGGGAAAAGAGACGATGTTAACGCGGCGCAGCAGAAGCATCGCTGCTTCTCTCTTAGATATTCAGATCAGCAGCTATAATGAACTGCCAAGTGTTTTCAAAGGGTTGGTGTTATCATCTGCTCTCTGGTTTGGGGTTGCTGGGGAAATCAATGGCTGGCTGACAGCATGGCAGGAAGGGCAGAAAGCACTGGCATGCTCAAGAAGAGAATCACAGGTGAAGCGGAGAGAAAGGGACATGAATTCTTCTTAGGCTGGGGAAGAGCTAAATGCAAGATAGGAGGAAACTGAGGGGCAGGCAAGGCAAAGAGGAGGTGGATGTCTGTTTGCATATATTCATGGCAAAGGATCATGGAAGGGATGGCAATCACATTGGGGAGTCTCAGGTGACATTCAGTCACAGGCAGCTCAGAGCAAAGATCTCTCTCTGATGCTGGCAGAAGAGCGTTCCTGCCTTCTCACACTGAAGAATCATTGCAGAATAAGCTTGTCTCTGGGTTTTATGCTTGTGATTTGCTAAATGCCTTTCTCATCGGGACAAAGGGGTTATTCAGCAGCTCTTATTCCCCCTGAGACTGGGGGTATCTGCCACGATAAACTGGGTCATTACACGACTCTGTGGCTGATGCACAAATGGTGACAGGGATCAGTCCTCACCCCAAATGGTCTTATGCAGAACAATGGTGCAGGTTAGAGTTCCATAAACATTATCCCTAAACCTAAGCCTCATTCAGACTGTACAGCTGCTAATCTGTTGGCCTACATCACGAGCTGTTAGGTTAGTTTGTGTGAACAAACGTGTACTTCAATTCTACTTGAATTTAGTATTTAAGTCCAATTGGCAAATCTATGAAGCGAACCTGCGATAGGTATCATGGGCCTTCTGCTCGTGCTCTCAAAACAGAGTAATCCTGCCTTCCAGAAGGGAGTCATCTTCCATCAGATATAATACTGCAGGCATTTGGGGCAAGATGGTTTTGTATGCCCTGTGTTCATTTCCACCCAGCTGAAGGTTTGCAGTGTATGAGGTTCCTTGGTAAATGAGACAGCAGTGGCACTTCCTCTTAACAACAGTTCTGATGCTTCCCTTGAGCATAAACTCCTGGGTCTTTGAGACGTGGAAAGCCAAGCTTTCATCTCCAGATGCCCTGGTTTGCATTGTCCTGGGTTAACCTCTCCAAGTGACACAGGGAAGCTTCTCCTTTGGTAATTCTAATGGCAGGTATCAGGAGAGACTCCGCCTCATTTCTGATATTTGCACTGACTCTAATGTCAAAACGGATGGGTTTGCCCTTTTCATCGTGTAAGGTATTTGGGTGAAATGCTACCTATCTCACTGCCCTTGGAATGAACGCTGCTTGTCCCCTCATGGCTTCCTTGCAAGCCTTTTAACACTCACTGGGCTTGCTGTATTCCAACTGCTGGAAACAAAGGTGCAAGGCTACACCTTCAAATGTGACTCCTGTATGAATAGGACTTAAGTCATGAAAGCTTGAATGCTTTTAAACTCCTACTCCTTCCCTTCGAACAGGGAAAGACCATTCTGTAACAGCACAACAATTGTAGCACACCCCATCTACAAGCTGTCTGTGACTCCACTTTGTAAGCATTAAAGTCTCTTTGGCTGCCTCATCTTTTTGGATATATCCTAATTGGAGAGGGTGTTAATAGTGCAGTGCTGTGACTGTAACTCAGCTCCCTTCCCAGGCTCCAGGCTGCTCTCTTAAGATGAGAAGCAGCAAATTCTTTGACTGGTAAATGGACCATAAATCACTGCAGACAAGCACACAGTCGCATTATACCCCCCATACCTGGCCTGAGACAGCATGGATTCTAATAGCGTTTTGGCTTCCGAGAGTCTTAGCTCCTGAAGCTGAGAGTCTCTGCTTTTCTCTTTTATCAACCAGGTTTTCAGCAGGAAACCTTCGAAATACTCTTGAGAAAGTGAAAACCCGGGAAGTTTGAGGAGCCCAATTCCTGCTCCTTACTTGAGCTGTAAGGACTCCAATTCTCTTCCTTTCAAAGCACCATGGTAAAGAGTCATCACCATCTTAATCACAGGAGACTGTTCCTCCTGACCTGTTTAAACTGCTTACACAGCTTAGGAAGAAGGTCTGGTTTTGGTCAATACAAACCATTTCTGTGTTGCTGTAGGTATTGTCCCTTCCTGGCTTTCAGAAACCAAGTCTTTTCCGTGCTTCCTTACTCCCTGCTCTCTCCACAACATGTAAGAAACCCAGGTTTAAAGGCCCCAGATCCGGCAGTGATCTGACAGCCAAAACTAACCGTGATGTGAAAGTCAGACTTGTTCTGAAACAAAAGGCAGTCAAACCCCCTTCCTGACCAGCAGAAACACCATCACAAAGCCTCCAGCAGCTCTGCCTCCTGTGCTGCGGGGTGCAGGCAACCAGCAACAGATGAAAAACACCTAGGATCTGTTCCTGAGGGTGAGAAACATGCCCTTGCCTATGGTCTGAGGTGTAACAGGTAAGATGCAGGCTATTTTTCCCATAGCCTGCTGTGTAGCTGCTGCTCAGCCCATAATCAGGGTTGTTATCGTCACTTTGCAGGAAGATAGCCCACTGCATCTTCAGTGCTGTATTAACACTATGGCCGGAAAAGCAGCTCACATCTAAACGCACAGAAACCTATGGTGTGATCACAGAAAGGTGTTCCATAACATGAGCAATTCCACATCTGTTACTTCTAGGCTGCAGAGGTGGTGTAAGGGGACAAGAATTCAATCATTAGGTTTCAGTGGGAAGCAATTCAGTGTTACTGTCCTGCCCTATTTAAGGTCCATCCGCTCCTTACCAACAGAGCTATTTGAGTGCTTTACCTTTGGAAGTGTGTGAGGGCAGCACTGTGTGACACAAGTTTGGGTATTTGCTGTTTGTTTTTGTGGGATGTTTGCTCTCTGTCTTCTCGGGGTCCTAACTGGCTTCTCTGCTGAGATGGAACTCTGCCTTTAGACCACATCTCAGCCAGCGGCAACAGTATGGGGTGAAGCAAAGAAACATTCACAGTGTGAAATGGCTAAATGAGGATGAGGAAGGGAAACAATCCTACTGCCTATAAGAAAAATAATGGGAGTATTTGTACTCAGGGCAACGAGTATGTACATCTTTATGCCTATCTTTATCAATAAAACGCCTCTTGAGATAATGGCAGTGGAACCTGTCAATTGTCATGTTTTGAATCACTTCTGTATCTGATGCTGTATCTGCTTACTGTTCTGACGACAGCATCTAAGAAATGGAAACATACCAGAGAATAAACTATTATTTCCCTTTCCTCCCCTCCTATTACACTGCCCTACCAAAATCCTGGCGTGATCAAGATGAAATGTGTCCCTGCTATACTCATTTAAACCAAATGATTGCTTACTCTGGGAAGTCAACCTGGCAAAACACAGGCTTGTTTCTAAGCTGCCCTCTTTCTAGCTCTGGTATCAAGTAACATCTGTCTGCAGTCTGGCTTCTCTCCCCCAGCAGAGGTGCCTGTGTTAGTTTTTCCTGCCTTCTCTTCTTACAACTATATAGTTTTAAGTGATTAAATCCATGCAGCATTTTGAGCGAGTGCCTAACCAGCATGGAATCACCCATTTTTACACATCGGATCCATAAAAGCAGCTCAAACAATGCAGCAAAACTGCTCAGCATCCATTAGCTTCACGTTAAGAACTGTAATTCCTCAATTATGGATGTTTTCCTCTGGTTCCTCTTACTCTGTGCTGCGCCGGTTCAGCTTTCTGCAGAACCAGCCGTGCCCCATAGTGTTGTGTGGCACTTTTATGTGGCTTTCAGGGTTCCACTATGAAAACCAGCACAGGGTTTGTAGCGGAACAGCACTTTGAAGGGAACTAACGAAGTGGGACTTGTGGGGAAATGATGTGGGGTCACCAGCTCCCCTCCTTAGGAGCCATACCTCATCACCTGGAGTGAGAAGTACCAAGACGTGCTGCTGGCAATGGCTTAAGTCATGTTTACTGTGGAATCTACCTGACAAAACCAGGGCACTTGTCTTGCTTGTTTAATGACATTCTGGGTTTAAAGCGTGTTTCCTTCTTTCTAGCAATGACAGTTCATCTACATGACACAGATTTCCAAAGGAATCCATAGACAGATCTGTATGTGAGTCCCTCTTTCCTTTCCCGAGGGAGTTTTCTCCTGCTCTTTCTGTGCAAGGTACTTAATCTAATGATGCTATAGATTGAAAATCCCACCTGGAGTAACTTGAGGGAATTATTTCTCTGTATTCAAACTATACTGTCCCTTATTACTTGAGCTTCAAGTGATGGCAGTGCTGTGGTTTCTAAAACCTGAGTAAATGACTGATACAGCAATGACCTAAGGGCTGGCAATCCTCCTGTTTCTCATCTCTCCATAAGGTGACGTTTTGCCTTCCCTGTCTCCTCCCTTCCATCTCTTGCTTTGCCTGTGACTGACTAACCTGGCTAAATGTGGACGTTGTTCTCCAATTAATAAATGGCCTAGGAAATAAGAGGAGACCTAAATAGTATTTGCTTCAGTGCTATAAACTAATAACTGTAAAGTGCAGTATTGGCTGGGAGTCCTGGTGAGTAACTGAATTCCTACATGCTCTCAGGGATAGCAAAAGACTGTTCCTTGAACTGCCTTAAACCAAATAAACCCTGCAACTCACATCCAACCTGCTCTGAAAGGTGAAGCTGACCTTCTTTCTGGGGGGGAGAGGGGGGTCAAAATAACTATGAGATGTAACAGGGTTTAGCCCCAGGAGGATCCCAAGTTCCTGCTCCAGATGTAGATAATAAGGAATCCGCATGCTGAGACCTCCTGACAGGCTGGGGACGTGGGGAAAAAAATCACATCAAACCTTAAACTCCTTCTTATCTCTATGCTCCTCAGCAAATGGGGCCAGAGCAGCAACTGAGCTCTTACCCAGGGTTAGGGGAATGAAATGGGTGCTAATGAATTTCTTAATGCCTTGCAGGTGTGATGGGCTCTATCAGCTAATAAGAAGGATTTAACCTGGCCTGCTTTTAAGGTAGGGCTCAGTTGGTGCCAGTATCCCAAAGGCTCGACATTCCCTAGTGGAGGCTGCTGCTACACAACTTGATCATGGGGAATGAAATCAGCCATAAGAAGTATTGCTGTGAAACTCCTGGGCCAGCAGCTGAGCAAAGCCATGCAGCCCTGGATCTCCCTGATGCACAGCCCACCCCGGGGCCTGTGCTGAGGTGCAGTGCCAGCTGTCCTGTGAAGGAGAGACCACAAATCACTGCTACAGGGATGCAGGACAAGGATGTGGGAAGAGAAAGTGAAATAGCCTCGTGTTCTCAGCCTGCTGCATGGGTAATGGAGGGAACCACTGAGCTGCAAGACCTTGGTGAGGCCCAAGCTTGTGCAGAGAAGGCAGAGGAGACTGCAAGCAAGCCAGCTACAATGGTAACTCCAGACAAGCAAACCTGTGCTCCGGCTCAGGAGAGACCTGCAACAGCTCAGCAAGCTGAAGGAGCCAGAGGAGTGATGACAACTGACTTGTCCCTGCAAGCTGCTACAGAGGAAGGAGCTAGAGATGGAGGAGATGAGGGGACTGACCAGGCAAGGATGGAAAGGAGCTCCATGGTAAGCAAAAGGCTTTGCAAGCCAAGCCCTCTCTGCAGGTGGCTGAAGAAGCTCAAGTCCCCAGCAGGAAAAGCTCAAGTGAAGTCCAATGCTACCAACAGCCAAGAGTGATGCTTCCTGTGGACTGCCAAAGTAACGAGTGGCAGTAAGGTACCCTCCAAAAGAGACTGATAAGTGTGACTGCTCTGTCCTGTTTGAACTGCTGGATAGTTGTGCCTGTCTATATATATATGGGGTAGTACATAGAGTGCATTCTGCGGTAGAAAGGGGAAATGAAATGTCTCTGTGCCCTTAGCAAGCAGCGTGTGAGGTTTGTTTGGCTTGTCTTTCCCTGCTGCTCGCTGGGGGATTGTCTATAATAGCCTTCTTTTGGAAGCTCTGCAAGGATACGGGTTCCTGCATCTTCCTTATGCTTCCTACCATCATTTGATTTCCTTTCCCCTGCTTTTAATAACTCGCTCTGCCTCACAGACCAAGATAAGTGCATTAGTATTAGCAAACTAAATAAGTACATGGAAAACCCACGAGCTGGCTCTAAATGCATCATGGTAATAGCAGGGGTTGTGTGGGAGGGCTGGTAAACAAGGGGCTCTTGTTTTGCTGTTCAAAGTGATTGCTCTGTGTATGTTTCTGTAAGTCAATAAAAGCTAGTTTCATTGCCTCCAATGAAGCATTGACTACAGCTGAGAGGGGGATAAGGGAAAGAAACTGCTGCTACCTACCCACAGATGCAGTGAATGCTACTGATAACTTGGAGTTCTCTACAGTTAGGAAGGCTACAGAGTACTGCAGGACAGGAGAAGCCAATGGTGGCTACGGTGGGGCTGCCTCCAGGACAGGGAAGTCCAGCCTAAGAAGATGTATAGAATGGTCTTTGATTTGATGACTGGAGCTGTGGCCATCCTCATGGCTCCTATACATGCCTTAGAACTGACCCCATGAGGTGTGTCAGTCCGTGGCAGGGGTTTGGAACTGGGTGATCTTAAGGTCCTTTCCAACTCAACCCGTTCTAGGGCTCTATGTCAGGCAGCTCAGAATGCTGAGCCTTGTTCTGCTGAAGAAAGCAGCCCATAGCAACAATTCTGGGAGTAAAAAAAGTAAAATGGGGAGCTGACTTACAGGCCAAGGTGAGGAGCGGGGTGCAGAGGCTGTGCCTGAAGCATCCCAACCCATTTGGGAATGCCAGCCTGCCCTCGAGAAGCAGGGGGGTGAGCTGGTCTCCAGGAAAGCTAAGCCAAGGGCCTGAGCTGCTGAAACAAGCCATGGGCTCCTCCAGAATGCCTTGGGAAGCTTTACTGCTCCCCTTGCTGCTAACAAAAACACTGCTTTTAGGCATTGAGGAGAAGCTTCATCCTATTCCCAGCTGGGCCATAATGAATGGAAGGAAGAAATGGTTTTGTCTTGCAGCTCTTTCCTTCACAGAAGCCACAGTTTAGAGTTCTGCCTTGGTGTTTCACAACTCAATAAGCGCATCCCCAGCTCACATATAGGGTGAGCAGGGACAGCGATATGCTTTAGCGTTGTTCTTGTTAAGCCCATGTTTAATGAGCTCAGGTTGCACCTTAGAGCTCCTCTTGGGACAGAATTAAACCTAAAAAATAGCTGCAGCATCCCTCTTTCCATTCCTCCACCTTAATCAAAAGCAGGTAGCTATGCAAGCAAAGAAAGAAGTAGGAAAGCAGCTGGTTCTCGCTGTGGGCTCAGAAGCACCATCTGGTGCACTGCTTCTCCTCATGCAAAAAGAACTCCTTGGTTGCTAATGACCTATAAGGATAATGTTTATTTTGTGCCATCTTCAGGTCCCCCCCGAAAGTTACAGGAAGTTTTTAGAACAAAGCCTGCCCTATTTATGATTATAGGTATGGAAGCTATCCACCAGTGCCACGACTGCAATAACCACTTTGGAAGGTGAGCAGGATTTATGTCCACATGCACTTGTTAAGGCATGGAGTTGCCTTGTGTTTTGCTTGTACAGAGTGGTTCAGTTTCCTGTGGGTCAGGTCTCTCGCACACAGTAGAACAGTCAGTGCCAGGCTTACTGCTCTGTTCCATTAGGCCAGGATGCTCCCCTGCGCTGGAGTGCTTTTGGAATCATGTCTTTTAACCGAAGGTCTTCCCAATCAATCTCACTGCACGGTTCACAACAGGTCAGTGCTGTAGCACTGTGGGGACGTTTGAATAGCGTGTAGGGAAAAAAATCATGAGGTGGAACTCCTTGTGAGGTGGCAAAGATGCTAAAGGTGGCTACTAAACTCCGTTCACAAACAGCGCGAAGCTTCAGTCCCTTGTTTCTTTGTTGGTTCTTCAAATGCAGGTTGGTTGGTTCTTTGGAAGGGGGTGCGCTGGAGCACAGCTGTTTGCTGCAGTGCCCTGGGGAGATCCATTGGCAAACCAGGTTTAGAGAAAGGGGCACTCTGGTTTGTATTTGTTGGAAATACCTTTGCTTATACGTTCCTTTTGCGTATCTGTATATAAGCAGCCACACAGGTGATAGAATATCCCAGCTAGAGTTCCACAGCGGTAGGGAAAAGCCTTGATTCAAGAACATCAGTGGAAACCGAAACTTGAGACTTTGGTGAACTGATATAAAATGTGTTATCTGCTCCATGTTGCAGCTAATCCAAAGATAATGTTATTGCTTCTTTCCTGGGCCTATCACAGCAGCTTGGCTTCGATCCGTTCGCTACCAAATGCAAAGTCTGCCCTGCCTTAGGTGCACTGACAATAGCTGTGAGGCAGATATTTTAGCCTCTCAGTGCAAGGCAAATAATCCAACATAGATTTGTTCTGGGTCTTGCCTTCTCAACCAGCCTGAAGCTAACGATGTGAGCGCTCTCTCAGCTATGTTTGAGCCTCTTGCCTTTACCCATACGTTCATAAAACCCCCAGTTGCATTCAAGATTGGATCAGAATGCACCTAAACTTACCTGATTTGAAGGCAGTGTCAGTTTATTTCCAGCAGCATACTAAAAGCAAAGCCACGCTGTATCTGAGACATTAATCACAAGCTATTGGAGGCTGGGGAGCTGTTTGGTAAGGATTCATTCCTGTGAAAAGGCACAACGCCTTAAACTGATGAGTAATACCGAAAGTGCATTTGCAGTGCAAGAGCCATCTCCCCAGCACTGCTCCTGCCCAATGCTGCAGCAAGAAACTAAACTCCTTAACCTTTCTCTAACTGGATGGAAATACCCTGACAGAAAGACACAGCATGAGCCCTTCGTTGTGTGGGAGCTGGGAGCACAAGCCCAGCCACCTTGCTGCTTCGTGAGCAGCATCTCTGAGGATAAACCCCATTCCTGACAGTGCTTGCTTAAACCAAAACTGTTTCAGATCAGCATGATGATGGCTGCAGAAAGCTAACGGTTCTGGACACCGCATACCTATTTACCTGAGCTCTGCTGTAATGCAACTGCAAAGTACCTGATGACTTTAGGTTTAGATTCCATTAGGCAGCGTATGCTGTCACCTGCAGGAATGGGCACCAGGGTTTCCTGCTCTTCTGCATCCCCTTCTGAAAGAACCAGAAAGTCTCAGCCGGAAGGAAGGAATCTGTTGCTGAGAAACCTGAAGCAGGCATCACTGAGCAGAAAGACTCAGGACTGAGTAAACAGGGAGCCACTTGCAGAGGGCACAGAACCAAGAGTGTGAGAAATGATGCGACAAGAGGGAAAAGGCCAGGCAGACATCTCAGTACAGATACCAGCTGCCAGAAAGACTGGGCACAGGACACTGCTCCCATCCGGAATTTCAGGGCAAGCTAACATCGTAAGTCTCCTAAAAGCTAACTGCTAGGCAAAAGATGGTTTTTACGCTACCAAAAAGCAGTGAAGCTTACCCCCGAGGATGGCTAATGTGGAGTTTCTAAAGCGTTGAGCCAAACACATGCTTCCATTCTCAAACACATTTTCCAAGTTAGACCAGCAGTAACTTGCTATATGGGTCTGTGAATTGGCAAAGAGAAAACCTGCAGGGAAACACAGAAGGTCATTTATTTCACCTAGCTTCTCACAGTTAAGAGTCTGTTCCTGGCTCTGCTCAAGGCCCTGGTCCATCAGAGCCCTTTGGCACAGCCAGCCAGGCAGAACACAAGCTTTATAAATAGGTCTGCGAGAGCGCAAGGGTAATACCAGGGTACATACACAGCGATACAAGCTAAGAATGAAGTACAGCAACTGGAACTCGGGTGTTCTGCACTGCAACCTGGGTGAATAAACTCCCTGACATTCACACCTCTCAATAAGCAACTTCTTATGGCTCCCGGACCCTGCGTTTTATTCCATTCTCTTTGCCTTCGTGAGAAATCCTGCTTCCTGGCCATGGCCCTGTCTCAGGGTTACTGGCCAAGGAGCTCGCTTTGCTGTTGTGCTTGAACAAGTCACTCTAGAGGAAGCTCGGTAAGTGGCCACGTCTGCAGCCAGGTAAGCACTATGGCCTGGACACTGGATACTCACGGGTAACTGTCTACACGAGCCCTTGATATTAAGCATGCAGGTGGAAAAGAGAGGTCACTATGCTCCTGCCTGTGCTTTTAGCTAAGCCTTGGTTTCTGCTGCGCTGGGGAATCAGGGAAATAACCAGCGAGTTCTCACAGCAGCCCTTGTGGCTGCAAACCAGCTCCTTGTGCCTGGGGGTGCCGATCTTTGTGGACTTCAGGAGACAAGAATGAAGGCAGGGACTAATCCAGTGTCTCCTCTAAAAGCAGCTTTGCCCTGGGTGTCTCCTAACTCCAGCCTACTTGAAACCGCACCACCTCCTGGTGCATGACTGAAGTCAAGGTACAATGTACAAGGTACAATGACAGAACGCGTGTAAAGGGATGTGCTATCTATTAAATACTCAACACGCTCATAACACATGAGCAAGCGGTAGCAGAAATGCTCCTCTAGACAACGAGGGAGTTACCAGCCACAAGTTGTGCACGGTTAGCAGAACTGCGACGCACTGACAGGCTTATCTCCTGCTGCCAAAGCTCCCAGTGAAACCAGGCCCTGCGAAGGGGATGCACTGGTATCACTTGCTCACATCAGCTCTTAGCTGCCTTGGAGAAGTGGCACCGATGGTGGTGTCACAATAGACGGGATGACCTCGAGTCGGTTCCAGTTGGCAAAGAAGGGATTTACCTCCAGCCCTTCCGGAATCTGTGGGGAGCTGGCTTGCCGAGTACCTGCTGCTGTGGCAGTAATACCTGCAGCTTAACCCAGATCCTTCTACTGAGCCTCAGCCACCTCCCCCTCTGCCTTGTGTTGAGTGTTACACAGCCTACAGAGCCACTGCTGCAGTCATCTCTCTCAGCAGAAGGAGCTCGAGTTGTTACAATCCTCCTTGACTCATGAGGACAGCCAATGAATCAGGATTGCATCTTCAAAAGAGGATGATAAAGAGGGCTCTTCTGTATCTGGAGCTTCCAAGTGAAGACAAAATTATCAGTTATACCTTTTAAAGTGAAAAGGACATTGAAAAGCTGAGGCAAATAATGTCTAGCACCTAGACAGAAAAAAATCTTCTGACACTTACTCATACCCATCAACTCAGTTATTCATTCCAGTCTTCCTGGCTTAATCATGCTGCCGGCTGAATGTGTGACTTATAACTCCCTTCTTCCCTTCCCACAGCCTAATTCTGGAGCCTGAGCTAGCTTCAAAAGGAAAAAGCTGCTCCTCTCTCTAAAGGGAAGGCTCCCTCCACTTATCTCCTGGGAACAGAAAATGCCTGTTGGAAGGTTTCAGCATCGAAAAGGTGCAAATCTTGACTTCCAGCGCTCCTTCGGCTTCCCCGGGAGAGGAATGCTCCTCCTGCTCGCTCTGGGAAACCTAAGCACCTGCCAAATATGCCCTGAGGTGTCAAAACAGTGCCAGGGGCACTGTGAAACAGCAGATTAAGTGTCTCTGCCCAGAATAAGCATCTCTCTGTGGGGGCACACAAACAATACCATACCCACATCAGTCTGCAGCCTCCTCCTTATCTCACTGGGCAATGAGTCCTCTCCAGTGAGAGGAGGACCCGTCATGAGCAGCCATGCTGCGGTGGTCAGGCACTCCGCATTCCCTGCCAAGCCATGCCACCCATTTGAAATGTCAGTTCTCTCTGGCTCACATTTGCTGCTGCCTCTGTTCTCTTTTCCCTGCGTGATCCCATCTCTAATGGCATTTAAGGCTTCCAGTCATTACTCAGCTGCAGCTTGTGCTGAGCTTCTCTCCAGACTGGCTTCCCCCTACTAAACTGAAACCGGTGACCCCATCAGTGAAGGGGAGCAGAGATATAAGCAAAGGTCATAAACTGAATTTATTTCACTTCCGATCAAACCTCCTGTGACAGGTTTGTTGGGGGGCTTCTTTTAGCTGGCAATTTGCGTTCCAGCACTGAGGCTGCTTCAGGCTTGCTGCCTGTGGTGCACGTCTATTAGAAATACATCACTTTCTGGCATCAAACCAGAGGTGTGAGCAGTAATTAATGGCATGTTCTATAAATTTCACTCTTTCCTCCTTTTTTCTTTCTGCTACTACATATGCAACAGATGACTGGAGAGGCGTCCAGAAACGCTGCGAGAAAAGAGCATGTCCATTACTCATCCCCATAAAGAGAAACCTGCAAATGAAACAACTGTTTTCTGTCACCTTCTTGGTTTCGGTTTTTCTTCTCCTCATATGAATCAAGCGCATGAGTTTAATTTGCTCTTTCTGTTACCCCCGAAGTGCTGAAGGAAAGAAGAAACCCCACCTCATGCCCCTCTAACTCCCAGACCCTTGCGTTGTTCTGCCTTTGCTTTCCCAATTCACTTCCCTGTTTCCTTGGAACTCAGAAAGCCATTACAGAAAAGACCAAACCAATTTTTCTTCCCAGGAGATGTGATTGTTTTCTACTTGCCTAAAAGGTTAATGTTCAACATGAATAATGGGCACTGGCGAGGAGGAGAAAGAAAGGATTCTCCTTCTTGCCTTCCTCTCAGCTCACACAGCATGGAGGTATGGCTGGTTGTCATGGTTTAAACCCAACCAACCACGCAGCACGTTCACCCACTCAACCCCCCTTCTTGCCCCCCCTGCTTCCAGAGAGATGGGGGGAGAATCAAATAATGCAACTTCCACAGGTTGAGACAAGAACAGTTTAGCAACTAAGGTAGAACACAAATCACTGCTGCTACCACCAACAACAATAATGATACAGGAAAAGAACACAACATCCCATCAACCACAACAGATAACTCACGACACCCCACCAACCGAGTGCTGACCGACCACCTCTTCCAACCACCCCGAGAGCACTAGGCCTTCTGGATCACCCCCAGTTACCTCCTGGGCATGACGTGCTATGGTATGGAATACCTCTTTGGTCAGTTTGGTCCTGTCAGTACAGTCCTGTCCCTCCTTCCTCCTGGCTTCCCCTCCTCCCCGGCAGAGCATGAGGCTCACAAAGTCCTTGGTCAGGGCAAACATCGCTCAGCAACAACCAAAAAACATCGACCTTATCAGCCTTGTTCCCAGGCCAAGTCAAAACACAGCTACTAAAGAGAAGAAAAACTGACTGCAACTGCTGAACCCAGGACACTGGTTTCCTCGGGCACCTCTGCAGCCCACAGAGCCATTTGCCCCTGGGTGGTGGCCTCCACACCAGACTCAGGCTAACGATGGGATGCGTACAGGAAACCTTATTTTGCCCTCCTCTTTACAGCCTTTTGATGCTGCTGCTGCTGCTGCCTCCAGGGGCTGCAGTCTCCTGCCCGCACATCAGTTATCAAGTCCCCCCTGCTGCGAATCCACAGCAGTGTTGCCACCCAGTGATCCGTGCCAACGGTTCCCCTGTCGCCACTTTACCACCGGACTTAGTGGAATGGAGTGAAGAGAATTGAGAGCGTGCTAAAAGAAGAGCTGAAAGGGTCACCAAAACTGCAAAGTTAAGGAGAGCAGCCTTGAAATGCATCCATCGGCAGCGCTGTTTGCCTGCTGCTTGCGCTCCCAACGTCAGGGTGGCAGCAGGAGAAGAGCTGCCAAAGGGTGACTCTGAGCTGGCAAACGATCCGAGATCTGTAGGACAAAACAGTAGGATTCCAGCCAACAGGAGGGTATGAATGGAAGGCAGGGAGCCCCTCTGTATCAGAGCCGTATGGAAAGAGTGTGGTTCCGTTTTGAAGAGCCATTGGATTATCCTGGGATAAATCCGCATTGAAAACCACTATTACTCCCTATTAAATCAAAACCTGCTTGCTTGGAGAAAAGAAATCAGTCCTGTTGTAAGGTTATTCATCTCAGCTCAGCAGTCCAAGACTCCTGGACGCTCCAAAGCTGAGGCTTGCCTTTCCAGGTACCCACCTAATTCTTCCCCTTACGTTTCATCCTCCTGGTAACACCATCACTACTGACTCCAGGCTGAGAGGTGTGCAACCCCCCAGTTTCAAAGAGTTATGCTGCAAACCCAGGCTTTCCCGAGCCCGTGTCTAAATCCTAGGATAATTTTCCGCTCTCCAGCCGCGGACTCCCAAAACCTCTCTCATTCTGCATCTCAGCCTTTTCCTCTGCCTGTGCTCACAGTACGGAAGCAGAGATGAATGGCTGCATTCCTGAAATGTAAAGGCTGAGGCTTTGAGGATTAATCTGCCATACCAGCTTCTAATCGGAAGGCAAACACTAAGTCATGGTCCTCAGATTCCTGCAAAGGCCTTTCCTTTAGGTTTTCTGACATACGAATAGGAAGCAACAGCATTTTATTGAGTCCAGCCTTGTATTTCTCTCACCTAGATGACTTTCTGTTTTGCTGTTCATCTCATACGCTCTACATGCAATCAGTGCAGATTCATGCTCTTTTATACTAGGAAATACTAGACAAAGTATGATCTCGTGGTCACAGAAGCCCCCGTAATAAAACACCCAAGCTTGCTTTTATTCTTCTATTGTTGTTGTGTATAATAACTTCATCTTTGCATTCCTTAGTTCAGTCTGTTTAAATCACCACCTCCTGCGGGCAAACACTACCCTGTCTGTGCATGCAATTATGAGGAGAGAAAAAGCCTTCACCTTCGTTACGGCCTGTGGGCACTGATGGAATACTGAGGATAAATCCAGAGAGGCTGCTTGACTCCGTATGGCTGTAAAAAACCCCATGGAGGAGGACTGCATGTCGTGGTGGGAACGGCAACAAGAGTTAAAGGAATGACAGAGCTGAGGTGCACTTTGTTCTATTGCACTGGTGTCACAGAGTGTGATAAACTGTGGAGGCACAGCAATGACGCCTGTGTCACAGGCAGCATAAGGAAGTACACTGCTACGGGTGCATTAAACTTTGATGGCTCCGTTTATACATTATACATGTGCAAGTCAGCCAAGCTGTGCTGGTGGTAGTTTTCCAGAGGATTCAGCTAATAATGTTATGGCACATGTTGGAACAAATCATCGCACAGGTTTGGTGCTGCTTTTCTCTGGGTCTCTTTTGCTTCCTAGCACACAAAATATGTAATGCTCCACACTGTTCTGGGCCCCAGGGGACCTGTCCAGAGAGCAAAGCAAAGGGGAGTTGTAAGAAAGATTGATAGAGAGACGCTTTCTGTCTATTCATAGCATACTGATGCGCAGGAGAGGAGAGTAAAGGTGGAAGCCCCTTCCATGTGAATCGCTGACAGCTCTCAGCCTTAAGAAGAAGCCCACTGCACAAACTATGCCAACAACGCCACGGGAAGCAGGAGCAAATTTAGGAGAGGCTGGACTCCTTCCAAGCCTGAGGTGTTTCGAAACCATGCTGACAAACAGCACCAGCAAGCCTGACAGCACAGCATAGAAACCAGCTGATCCTCCCTTGGTTTTGCCCTTCGAAGCAGAACCCCAGCTGATGACATGGCTGGAATAGGAAGAAAGCCAAAAGGATGGTGTGAGTTTTGTCCTCGCCATACCATTACGACTGAGGCCAGTCAGGGAAAGGCAGCAGGCCTGGCAAGGCAGCACAGGGTAAGAGCAAGTCTCAGAAGTTTCCTCTTAACCTCCCCTCAATAGAAGAGCCTGACATGAAAGGGTCAGCTAGTCCTGGCCTGACATGTGCTCCAAGGATTCCTATGAGACAGACCAGCGAAAGAGGGCTGGGTAACTTCGGTTCCACAACAGTAGGTGGAAAGGCATCCTCTGTCTCCATCCCTGGCTGAAGAATCCCAAAACCTCATAATGTTTTCTAGGCTCTGAAGAAAGTGTAAGACCCCCCCCCCCCCCCCGCCCACCAGATACATAACGTCCCCCCC